>JAASGD010000360.1:0-24897 GCA_023334115.1 Globisporangium megalacanthum
GTGTGCGCAGAGCTGTGTACTGATGTCCTCTTTGGAGTGAGAGGGCTTGCTGGGAGCATGTGCAAGGCAGTCACCATACACGGGCACCTATCTTCACGACGGTAGCTGCAGCAATTTTGAATGGAATTTCGTATTTGTGCTGCGTCGGCCATAAACTGTTCCGCTGGTGAAATTGATCGAAAAGTCATCACTTTCAGTCGTCTGTCCATTGGACAGATCTGCGATGTAAGAGTGGAGACTTACACAGAACGATAGAGCATCGAACGCTGCTTGAATGCAAGTACTTGAGATCATCAGTTGGTCAACTTGCTTCGATTTCCCAACCATTTGCTAAGCTATACGATTCTCCGCCATAAATTGGTATTTTACCTTACAGAATTTTCGGCAACACAATTCCTCCAACCTCAGATTTCAGCTGGATGTGCAATTTTGGCGATACCGATAATCGTGTAATATATCAATTCAGTTTAATATTGTACCGATATACCGTTATGTACCGTACTAAAGTTTTGTAACTGCTGCACTAGTACTACGCAATATACCGGTCTCTGCTGTCACCAACACGTCCGGATGAATTTATACATTTACCACTGTTAGTGGGAAACAGAAAAAATAGAGCCAAAAAAATCTTGAAACGACGGCGATAGCGCCTGAAGCACTTGGCGCTGGCCCCACGAGACACCGGTCTCGGCGCGGAGATGTACGGAGCGAAGCGGAGTGCATCGATCCGAACAGGCGAGCGAGCCGCAGGCGAAGCGCTGCAACGCGTCATTTTTTCCTTTCGCCCGGAAGGCGTAACCCTTCCCTACTTCATATTTGTATACAAAATACGCCAGATTTTAACTGAAATGTCACATAGAATGGACATTATACTTATAAAATATTGGGGACAGCAGGGCGCTTCATACATGAAACGGTTCTTCCTCCAGGTTATCAAATCAAACTCCACCCCATTTGGAGTAAATACGTCACCTCTGTCCTGAACAACCAATAGCTTGCTGTCGCACCTCAACATCATCTCTGCATCCTGCGCGATGCGCACTGTTCGGGAGTGACAAGTTGTGGGAACTCGAGTCTCGGGTTTCGAGTTCCCACAACTTGTCACTCCTCAATTTGACCCAGAGAAAGAAGCAGCCGCCAACTCACCATGTCTTCCCCAAATGCCGCGGAGCTCACGGCGTCGTTGGTTCGCACCGTGCCTGTCGTGGACATCAGCGCGCTCATGGAGTGCAAGGACGACGCCGAGATTGAGGCCAAGCTACGCGACGGCGACAGCTTCGGTGTGACGCTCGACGTGTTGCGCTCGGCGCTCACGGAGTGGGGCTTCTTCTACATCTCGAGCCACCGACTCGCCCCTGATCTCACGCAGCGCTTGCGAAGCGAAATGGAGCGTTTCTTCAAGTTGCCTCGTGACGCGAAGCTTGCTGTACTGCGCGGCGGGGGCAATCCGTTCGGGTTCTTTGACAACGAGTTCACAAAGAACAAGAAAGACTGGAAGGAGATGTTCGACGCTTCGCCACGGTTCGACCAGGTCGATGAAGAAGAACCGGCCGGCGACCGTGCTGGCGTTTTTAAGAGCAAATGGCCCGACGAGACGCTGCTCCCGACCTTCAGGACGACGTTCACAGAGTACTTCTACGGCGTCGAGAACATCGCGCGTCGCCTTATGATGCTCATCGCCGTTTCACTCGGCGAGAAGAGCGACTTCTTCGACCAGTTTTTCAACCGGGACACGTCCACCGGCCGCAAGGACGCGAGTACGACCGGGATGCGTCTCAACTACTACCCAGTCGCTCCGGATCCGACAGAGACGATGGGTGTGTACCCACACACGGACCATGGCGCGCTAACAGTGCTGCTGCAAGATGACGACGTGGCGTCGCTCCAGGTGTTTCACCGCGGCTCGCAGCAGTGGTGCAGTGTTCCGCCAATCAAGGACACGTTCGTGATCAATAGCGGCGACTTGGTCCAGGTCTGGTCGAACGACAAGTACGCGGCGCCAATGCACCGTGTGCTCGCAAACGCCAAGAAAGATCGGTACTCGACGGCGTTCTTCTTCACCCCGTCGTTCAATGCCGACATCCGCCCTGTTCTCAAGGACGAGCACGACTCACCGAAGTACAAGATGCTTAACTTTGGGCAGTACCTCCACGACAAGATCGCCGGGAACCTTGCAGATCTCGGAGTCGAGGACGCGCACATCAGCCACTACCGTATCCAGAGCGCAGCGTGAGTGAGCGAAAGCGAGGAAGCTGTGATGGCCAACCCACATCGAGTCGCCAATGCATGTTTACTATCGAGGATTTTTGGGAGTCGCAATTTATTTGATCTTCAGTTTTTGAGCAATTGTTGCCGATCTGAGCAGTTCAGGCACTAGAATTTTTTTGCAAAATATTAAATTAGTTGGGGGTAAACTAAATTTATTGAGAACTATTCTTAGTTATTGAGAACTTTTCTTAGTTCTCAATAGTCAGCCCCTACTAGAATAATTATCAATAGTCAACACCAACTAATTTAATATTTTGCAAAATAAGGAACATTCGTGCCAAGTGTTCACTGCTTGGTTGTTTCACGCTAGTTAAGCTAAGTACTGGTACTGTAGCTCACAAAGACCAGAGTGATCAACACGAGTCGAAGCTCCTAATAATCATGTCTGAGTTGTTCTAAGAGGACGAAGTCATGGAGCAAAAGCACTGTGTGTTCCGGTAGCTGTTGCTACAGGTGACGATAAGCATACTGTACGTGCAGCATACGTGGCCATAGTTGTGCGTTGTAAATTTACAGTACCATTTTCGAGAGTCAATGCTGCGTGTGTTTCCCGATTTTTTTACTTGCCTTGTGAACACTTAACTTTAGTGTTATGCGTGAAGTCGGTTTCTCTCGAACCCTATCATATCTGTTGCAATTTGCTCAAATTTTGTCGTACAAAGGACGCACTTCACAGAACAAAAGCGTTAGTTTACTAAAAGAGGATTCTGACACAATTAATATCATATTATGACAATTGAAAATCCACTCACAATAAGTACTGACAGTTGGTAATAGTGCCTGTGTTCGAAAAGTTTTTCACAAAATACTTTGCGTGGGGCATCGCCTCCTTGACTCAGAGATTGGGTGTTCAATTGACTTGAAATCTGGCATCCAATAAATAGTGGATGCCGCCTTGAAGTGAATTAGGCTCTCATTTTAAATTTGACTGAAATGTTGAGTCCAAGCTGTTTTAACTTGCAATTTTTTCATTTTTGTGGTGTTTAGAATTGTCTACGTATCGGTATTTCAATCGAAGTGCTTGGTGATTTGAGTATAAAATAATTATGCTGTGTCTACTTATGTAGTATATTAAAATATGTGTGCCATTATTCGTACTTCGGCTTGGGTCGTGTGAGTAGCACCGCGGTCACTCGCGATATGACAACTCGACTTGCTCATCATTCCATCGCTGCCCGCGGTTGAGCGCGGGTCCAATGAGTCGTCATTTGCCAACGTCCCCAGTTGCGTGAAGGGCATTAGTTGCCGCAAGGACTCGCGCGCGGAAAGCGCTGCACTTGAGCTGCTTAGTCGATCTGGACTTCTGGAGGCGATGGCGGTGCTGGCGATCGTTCCGGTGCTACTGCTCGCTCTCGCGACGCAGGCGATGAGCGCTGTGCACGTCGAGATTCTGAACCACTGCGACGGCGCAATGAAACTCTTTGATGGCGTGAACGTCACGCGCCTTGAGCCAAACGCCAGTATCGCGTACGACCTGCCGCCGAAAAGCATCCGTGCCTACCGCTACGACACTGGGACCCAGGCGACACGTACGTGTGGTTTGTTCAGTACAGTGGTCGGTTGATTGGCTGGAGACTGCAAGGCTGAAAGCGACCCGAGTGTCTGACTCACGCGTGCATATCCGACACTGGAATCAGTGGCCGAGTTCTCGATCGACGTTGGGAACAGGACGTGGTATGACATCAGCGTCATCCCGACAGGGCCGCTTGGTGGGGTACGTACTACGTACTGCTGCCGTTTAAAGACGATGGCGTCAGAATGAGAGAGGGGGTCACGTTGCGTTGTTGACAAGATCTGGTGGTCTGTGGCTTTGTCTACGCACTCTTTTCTGTGGGGATGGTCACATGAGCAGCCCAAGACGTGCGCGAGCCTCGACGAGTGCAAGGCGGTCACCGGCGGCGTCGGCTTCAACAAGCCCATGCAGATCACTCCGAACGTGGACTACCCCGATGTGAACTGCCGCCAGCTCGTGTGTCTCCAAGACGGCTGCGACGACGCGTACCAGTTCCCACAGCAGAACGAGAAGACGCACAGCTGTCCGGCGGTCGTGGATTTCCAGGTCGTCTTCTGCCCGAGTTCTCACGGTACATACACAACAGACTGAGCTCCTTCCTCCTCTCTATGCGACCTGCTCACTGGTCGTATTGCCTATGGCCACCGCAGACGTCGAGACTGGCTGGGTCGACAAGCCCAGCGTGCTCGAGAGCGGTGTCATAGTCGGCGACACGCCCGCGGTGGTCACGCCGGCGCCAACTGCTCCCGCCGACAGCGTCGTCACCACTCGCTCAGGTGAAGACGAGAGCTCGTCGACCGCAGTGTACGTCGCAGTGGCGCTCGGCGGTGTCGTCGTGCTCATCGTCGCAGCCGTGGCCTTCGTGCGGTACCGACAGCGCGTGGTCGCAAACGCGCAGTACCAGTGGCCGGACCGGAAGAGCTCGGCTGCCATCTCGTTCGTCTCGGCTCGGGACGTGATCTGACCCACTGATGGCTGCGTGCGCAGAGCCGAGTGAACCAGCCTGTGATCCGTATTTATTGTGTGAGTGAGTCTCAGACCGCAATGTACCGGTAGTACCGACAGCGTGTGAACGACCACACTTCCGTCCTATTTTCCAACGACTCACGAACGCCCAGCAGTACAGTGCGATGGGCAACGCGCCGAGTCGTCGGCATGGGCCGTCGCCGTCGCTCTCAGGCGTGTTGCCAGGCGCCTCCGCACTTACGAGCCCCGCTCTGTCCGCGTCCAGAGGCGTTTCCAGGCGCAGTGGCGCCCGCGAGGCTCCAAGTGTTCCGCTTCAAGCGGCTTTGGACGCGACTGCTTCTCCGACAAGCCATGACGAACAACGCCGCATCCTAATGCCTATCGCCCAGACGCCTCCACACGCACTGTTACAAGACACAGAGCAGTCACCACCAACAGCGCGCAGCAACACAAGCACTGGCCCTCAAGGTGCTTCCGGGTCCCAAGACCACGACTTTTCAGTCCCAGAGAGCGTGCGCCGGTCTCGCGTCCTCGACGAGCTTGCGGGCGTCTGCTCAGAGATCCTACCACAGTTCCTCTACGTGAGCAGTTTGGCTGTCGCACGTGACCACGCGCAGCTGCGTGCACTCGGGATCACACACGTCGTCAACTGCTGCACAGAGCTCTGCGCTGTGGCGAAGCCTGTCGGATCCGCAGCAAACGACAGCACCGGCAGTCTTGACGTCCAGACGCTGGAGCTCGCACTCCGTGACGACGTCCACGAAGACCTTTCGTGGTTCTTCTACCAGGTCGTCGACTTCATCGAGAGCGCACGCACGAGTCCGCAGCCCTCGCGCGTCCTCGTGCACTGCCACCAGGGCGTCTCGCGCTCGTGCGCTCTTGTGGTTGCGTTCGTCATGTACCAGCAGCGAGAACGACCGGCATCGAGCTTTCGAGACGCAATGGCGTTTGTCAAGCGCCAGCGGCCGATTGCAAGCCCCAACACTGCGTTCCTCTGCCAGCTCATCGAGTGGGAGCGCGAGCTGAGCGCGTTCGCATCGCCTGTGAACACGTTGTACCGTCTTGCACCGCACGCGGCGCACGACGCCATGACGTTGGTGCTCAAGAGCTGCTTCCTCCCTGAGCCAGCTGCGCAGCGACAGAAGGTGGTAGTTCCGCTCAGCGACAGTCCGAGCGATGACACACTGCGGCGCTGGCTCTACACTCGCGGCATCTTTGTGTTCCTGCGTTCGGCATCAGCTCCAGCCACCATCGCACCAGCAAGCAGCGCTCCACGTACGACGGTTGTGGTCTGGTGCGGCCGTGCCTGCGACATCCCAGACGGACTCGACACGGCGAAGACGCTCGTGGAGCAGATGATGCGCGTCCGACTGCGCGGCTCTGTGTCGACGGCTCACGTGGCGATCGAAGTCGTTGAGGAAGGGGCGAACGACGCGGCGACGACTGCCGACCACTTTGGATACGCGCGTGAGCTGAGCTGGATCAAGTGCGACGCTCGCATCGCGTCGGAGACGAATCGTAGCGGCAGCAACAGCGTCAGCATCGTTAGCGAAGGCGCGCAGAGAGAGGTCCCGCTGGACCGGCTGGTTGGGACTGCAACGTGCGTCGAGAACTGCGAAGCAACTGCGCAGAAGCCGATGTTGTTTGTGCTCGACGATGCCGCCAGCGGATCATGGGAGCGCTTGAAGGTGTACGACTCGGAGGATCTGACGTCGACCGACGTGTTCCTGCTCGTCCTGCGATCTTCCTGTCGCCACTTTCTCTGGCTTGGAGCTGCGCGGTCTCTCGAGCGAGAAGCGATCGTCCAGTGCGCGGAGACGCACGTGTGTACGATGCAGCTGGGTGGTGGGTCCTCAGGTGACGTGGAGCCGGCCGAACGCGTCCTAGTCGAACAGGACGGCGCCGAGAGCGACGCATTCTGGGCAGCATTCGAGGAAGGATACTGACGACAGTCTACTAGCTGATAGTGACACACAGAAGGACACTGTCCTTCCCTTTGGTCGATTTGGCGTCTCTGCTCGATGCGTCATCTACTGCTGTAGTCTGCCCTCTTCTCAGCGTCTCGTTGGTTTCTGTCGCGACGCTCGTCTCACACTGGCAGTCGGTTTCCCTCCTCTGGCATCTGGGACGGATGGCGGTGGCGCTGCTGCGGGTGCGATCACGACCACTGGTTTGCTCGGCGACGGCTTCTTGGTGCGGATGTCGCTCATGAGGCAACTCGCAGCGTCCGAGAACGTCACGACATCGTGCTCGAATGGGTCGAGCGCCTCGAGGAGCTTGTCGATCGCAGCGTCGCTCTGTCGCTCAAAACGACAGCAGCTCGCGTGAGTCATCGGCACACCTACCGTCCCCTTACGTGAATTGCTGTCGTCGCACCTTCGTTGGAGCTATCCGACGCACGATGTTCGCGAACGCCTCCTACATTGGCAACAAGGTCACGTAAGGTGTCAGTTTGCTCTCGCTTGCAGATCATGTCTCCCCAGTCTTCTGGCTCTGTCGCAAACACAACACGCACATGGTTCACGACGCCCACGCGCTCCTTGTCGAAGCTTGCAAAGATGGCGCGGAAGTCCTCGAGCAGCTTGAGGCGGCCGCGGAGCTGGTAGTCAAAGAGCACGTGCTCAAAGACAGCGAACGGCAGCGACAGCCGCGGTGGCGGCGACAATGCCGCCGGTCGGCTACTGCTGCGCTGGCGGCTCGCAACCGCAGAGCGCCGCTCCTCGGCCTTGTGTTGCACGAGCCGCAGCAGCGTCGCACTCTACACACAGCGTGTCAGCACAACGACACGCTCGGCAGAGCTCCAACCGACTCCCCCCCGTTCATATTCTCTAGGCACCACAACACGTACGTCCTGCGCGTCGTAGAGGTACGTGAGTAGCTCACGCCACTCGTCCGCAAAGATGTCGTGCTGCACGCGGTTCTGCACGAGCGCCACGATCGTGCGCTCCTGTTTGAGTGGGTACGCGGCTTGGAAGTACGCGCGCAGCAGATCCACGAGCGCTTGCTGGAGCTTGTGCTTGACTGTGAGGAAGCCCTCGTCAAGTTCGCAGCGCAGGAGCGCGAGGAAGACCGCGGCGTCGTTCGCTTGCGACGCGAACGCTTCGCAGCCTTTCCAGATCGCGCTCGCGTAGTCCACAATGAGCGCGTGGAGTCCAAAGCGCTGGTTCAAGTACGCGTACATGTGCTGCTCCATGGTCTCACGTGGGGCCCCAGCGCCCGCGACCACGAGGGCCCGCGTGTCGGCGCGCAGCTTCGACGTCGTGATACACTGGATGAGGTCCACGAGCTGCTTGAGCGTGAGGTTGCGAATGCGGGCCGGTGGCACCGCTGGGGGGACTGTAGTGACAGGTTGGGAGCGGGACACGCCAGGCTCCAGACTCGTAGACTGAGGGCGGCCATGAGCGTCGGTGCGTTGTCGGACCCGCTGGCGAAGCGCGCCAAGCGGTCGCTCTGTCGAAGCTCGCGCAGCTGCGGCTGCAGGACCAGCCGATGCGGGCGTCTGACTGGACGTAGGAAGAGCAGCCGGGGACTTCCGCTTGTATGCATCGTTCTCGCGCTTGAGCGACCAGTTCTCTTGCTCGAGGAGCTCGCGTTGCGCCTTCTCTTGCTGAAGTCGCGTCTGTGCGGCCTCGAGGTCACTCTCGAGGCTCTCTGCGACTTCGAGCAGCGTCTTCATCTGCTGCTCAAGCTGTGGCTGTTGCGGCTGCGATGGCTCTGGTGACACCCCGACTGCCGCTAGTCGCTGTGCCTTGGCTGCGATCGCTGCTTGTTGGCGCTGTAGCGCCTTCAGCACCTGTCGCTGCATCGCGAGCAGCCGCTCGAACGCCCCACCGAGCTCTCCGTCGACACCACTTGCCCGCTCGACGCCGTACACGCCACAGACTTCGAGCAAGCGCCACCGCGTCTGCAGCACTGCGACACTGTTCGTCAACCGGGAGATCTCGACATCCGCGCCCGCGTCGTCGTCGTCGCCACTCGGGAGCAGCACGTCGCTCTCTTGGCGACTCAGCTGTACTGCGAGCGTCGCGATGTGGCGGTCGAGTTGGTCGTAGACTTGAAGCTGCTGAGCTCCGCCACCCCCACCGCCACTTGCGTGAAACGCCTTGACGACAGTCTTGAGCTCAGTGAGGAACGCCTCGATGGTCGCTGCGCGGTCGCTCGCAACGCTCGCTGGCGCCTTGAGGAGCTTGCGCCAGTCCGTTCTGTCGTCCGAGATGCTCGTCGGGGTCTCTGTCGGCCGCACGCTGCTCGCTTTCTTCTTCGCCTGCGAGACGGAAACTGTCGCTGAGCGACGCTGCTGTCGGTTGATCGCTAGTGCGTCTGTGGCGCCAGCGACGTCCCGCTGGCGCGTGAGTTCCACTGCTTGGCGCTCACTTCGGAGATTCGCGAACTGGAGACGCAGCGTGCGTTTGTCCTGAGGCGACGAGATCCTCAGAGCTGGACTCGCTGCCGTGGTTCGTGCTGTCGGCGACAGAGGAGGAGGAGGCGGCAGTGGCGACGCTGGTCGCCCGCTGTCACCGTCGCCTCCAGTCGACGAGTTCGACGCTGTCGACGGCGACAACAGAGCTGTCGCGAGCGCATGGACCGGCTTCACCAGCGACTCTGTGACGAAAGCCGGCGGTGGTGGTGGTGGAGACGAGGGACCGGGGAGCGGCGTCCCGTTGAGGATCCGAAGCTTAGGGAGCATCACGAGCAGCAGCTTCTCCTCAGTCGCACTCTTGAGCGAGACGCTGAGCGACTTGAGCGACGCACACTGTTGGAGCACCTCGCCAAGGTCAGCGACGGACCGCAAGCGGTTCTTCGTGAGGTCGAGCGCGACGAGCTTGGGCAGCAGCTGGCCAAAGTCCGCTGGCAGCGCGTCGAGGGCGTTCTCGCTCAGGTCCAAGTGCCGCGTGTGTGGAAAGTGGAGATGGATGTACTCGGTCTCAGCGTCGACACGCTCGAGCTGCCTCGCCCGCAGACTGATGCGCTCGGTGTCGGGGTCGGCTTTGTACAGCTCCTGGAGCTCCTCGAGCGCGCTCATGGCAACGTCCTGCTTCCAGGCCGCAGTCGTTTGCCCGTCGGTTTGGCTGTCGCACTCGCTGGAGAGCAGGCAAAGTGATCGTGATGGAGAGGCTCAGGCTTGCTCCAAGTAGGGGGCTCGCAATAGAAATAGAACGCCCGAAACCTCAATGGTGGACATGTGTGGGAGAAGAATGCAGACATGACAGGGGACGCTAGACGCAGTCGTCTGCTTGCTCGCCTTCAGGTGAATGCCAAGTCCGCTTTGGCTCGGACTGGAGCTGTGTCGCGTGGGAGCAGCAGCTTGAGCTCAGTCAACTGGACTGTGAAGCGGCGCAGACGCAACGAACAGCCGCTTTGGAGGGCTCTCTTCTCAGTCTGGAAGCGAAGCCTCGTTCGTCCCTCAACGTACTCGCGAGACAGCGACTGGGGGCACCGCAATGGAGGGCGGCGTGGGCGACATCCTCGCACTCAGCGAGCTCATCACGGGCTGCCAGCAGGCGTTTGAGGACGAGGAGGAGAGCAATGCCGCACAGCAGCGCCACGTACCTGCGCTCACGCCGTCCACAATCGGTGGCGCGGCTCAGGCGCCAACAGGTTGCGTGTCGAGCAATGGGGACGCGTTATTCGCGTTTGGTAGGCTGACGCACGCACGTATGGGCGCAGTGGATCGCCCGATCGGTCAGATCAAAGCGCCGGACTTCAAGGCGATCTGGAACGTGGACGACGTCCCGAGTGACGACGACGTCGACACGGAATTCGACACCCGCACGCGTCCTTCGTGAGACTTTCTTGTCCACCTCCTGCGGGATCGAGGAGCACGAGAGTGTGTCCTCCTTCACAGGCTCGGGAACTCACGGGCGTGTGTGCGGCACTGTCCACTCGTCTATCTGTCGACAGGTTCGAGGTCCTGTACAAACAGAGCGTGATGACAGAGGACGTCTTCCTCGGCTTGAGCGACAAGGACCCGTCGACCGCCCACTGCGACGCCATGGTCGTGCGCGTCGAGTGTCCGCGCCACCGACTCGACGACATTGAGCTCGACGTCACGAAGCACAAGCTCCTGCTGCAGTCGCCCACACTGTAAGTCAGTCAGCTAGTCAGCCAGTCCGACGGCTACGCTGTCCATCGCTGTGCGTCGAACAAAGCTGACGCGCAGTGTGCGGGAAACAGGAAGCTGTCGTTGTTCCTGCCGCATCCAGTGTGGCACCTCGACGGCACTGCCAAGTGGGACGCGGGCAAGCACACGCTGTCGGTCTCGCTCCCGATCATCCGAGACGAGTGGTAACGTGAGCACAGCAGGAGTAGAGCGTACGTACGGGAGCTCCTCCACCAGAGCTGAGCCCGAGCGATAGGGGGCATCGATCGTACAGAACGACAGTCTGTTCGTTCCCAGAGTCTGACTCCTGTCGTCTCAGCTCGCCCGTGTGAGCGCACACAGTCGGATCTGCTCGCGTCCTTCGTACGGGAACATCTGGCCCCCCATCTTGGCAAGCGCCGTGGCCGTCACGTCCTCGTACGCGATCGCAAAGAGCGCGAGGTGGTCGAGAAACGCCTGGAACGTCTTCTGGTTGCGGATCGTAGCAGCGAAGATCGCCTTGCGTTCCTGTAACTGCGGCGGCCTCTCAGCGTCCTGGCCGGCCCTCGCTCTCGCCTGTGACTCGATGGCCACTGGCATCCGCAGGAAGAGCTGCAAGACCCGCACCAAGTGCGGAAAGCTCGCAACGTCGTAGACGCAGTCGCCTGCGAGGAGAATGTCTGGGTGCAGCTCCGCGTCGCTCTCGCTCGGGTCCCACGCCTCCCAATCCAGCGTCACGACGTCGAGAGGGCACGTGACGCCAGCTGCGTTCACCTCGGCGTTGTACCGCAGGTTCTGCATCACACTCGCGCCGTAGTCGCTCAGCACCACCCGCTTTGGCCGTGCGACGTGAGCGAGCACGAGTCCTGTGAAGCCAACGCCAGCGCCGAGCTCCAACACTATCTTGTCAGCGAACACGTCGGTGTGGGTGATGACGTACTCGGCGAGGTACCATCCAGCTTGCCAGATCTTGAGCCCCACTTCGTTGAACACCGAGGCGACGCGACACGTGACCACGAGCGCGTCCGGACTGGCCAGGACGAGGGCGTTCGCACTCTCCCTGCGCTGCTGGTCGCTCGTTGGGATCGTGTACGAGACGTGGTGCAGGTCCTCTGGGCTCAGGCCCGCGTCGCCGAGGCGCGCGTGGAGCACGAACTCCATGAGCTCTGCGACGAGGTCGTCGTGCAGCTCAGCGCCCACGGCCTCAATCTCTTGTGTGTTATGGGGAGCATTCCGATCGATCACACAACGAGAGATCACCAAGTGAGCCTGACAGTTGCTCGTTTTGCTCATGCTACAATTGAGAGCGACTCGACCTCACCGCTCACATAGCTCTTGAGGAAGCGGTAGGTGTAGGTTTTGTGTGGCGGGTAGTCGTCGCACACGGGGTCGCGCAGCACGGTCTCAAGGACCAGCGCCTGCACCAAGAGACCACCCACGAACGACGAGGTCAGCGTCCATTATCACTATCCACCTCCCCACGCACCCGCCGACCTGCACTTCGAGCGAGCTCCAGTGGCCGCCCTCGCTCTCGTCCACCAGCCGCTCTTTCATGTGTGTGACGACGAATTTCACTGGCAGCATGGCGCGGTACGCGCTGAGCAGCCAGCGCAGCGCCGTCGACGTCATCGTCATCTCGCCCGTCGTGACCAGCATGGCGTTTTTTGTGAATGGTACCGGTACAGAACCGTATTTTGTGTAGCCATCTCGCTCAAACACCTCGTCCACTCACACGTTTTCGTCTCAGTTTCTGAAAGGACCAAGTGATCAGGTCGAGGGTGGGTGGGGCGACAATGATCGAGTGCACGACCTGCGGCGCACAGGGCGAGGCGAGCTTCAGCACCAACTACTTTGGGGAGCTCGTGTGCGAGCTCTGCGGCACGCAGAGCTTCCTCCAGTCGCGCAATGAGACGCAAGACATGGAAGACACCAACTTGGACGTCATGCGTACGTCGACCATGAAGCGCACGCTGCGGGGAGCAGCGCCCCGAGCACCTTCTGGCGGCGCTGACAACAGCAGTAACAGCAAGCAGCTGACACGGCGCGGCACTGGCCGCCGCATGAAGCGTCGTGGCGACAGCGCGTCGCTGCTCGACTGCCTGCGGGCGACACAGACAGTCCTCGACTACCAGGCGCGCGCCCTGCAGGAGCTCGGCGGCTTCCCTGACGAGTTTCTCGGCGCTGTGGAGCAGATCTGGTTCTTGTTCCTCGATACGTGGGAGCGCAAGAGCACGCGGCCGCTGCTGCGCTGCTTCACCGAGTTCTTCGTGCCGCTCCGAGCGGCCGACAAGGCGATGGACCCGGCGCTGACGCAGCAGCTCCTCGAGCAGTGGGACGCTGACCGTGCAGCGGAAGCTGCCGGCGACGCTGGCGACACCAGAGCGCGTCCAGGAGACGCTGGAGCGGATGCGTCAGCGGTCGTAGAAGAGCCAAAGAGCGAGCGAGTGGCAGCTAGTACTGGAGGTGGCAGAGAAGAAGAGGAGAAGGACGAAGACGAAGGTGCTGGAGACCTCGAGCAACAGGGCGACACACGAGCGCCAAAGCGCACAGCAGCACACGGAGCCGGAGACTCGCGCAGAAAGCGCCGACCGACCCCAACGACCACGCGTGTCGAGCGCAGTAGACACCGAAAGCACGCGAGTGCGTCGCTCGCGCACTTTTCCATCGTCGACTTGCTCGGCATCCTCGTGCTCGCGGCCCGCACGCTCAACCTCGGCGTGCTTCCGTGTGACGTGGCGTACTGGGTCGCGACGGGCGAGCTCCCGTTCCACAACCTCCTCGCAGTTTGCTCGCCCGAGCTCCAAGCAGCCGTGTACAACGTCTCGCTCTTCTTCGAGTCGACGATCTCGGGCAATCGCGTGACTGCATCGCTCGTGGCGTACCGTGCGCAGTACTTGCAGCACCACTTGGAGCTGCCGTTGCCGCCGCTGAACGTCTCGCTCGTCGCGTACACGATGTGTGCGAATGTGGGCTTCCCGCCCCAGGTCTTTCGGCACTTTCAGTGGCTCACAGCGCACTGTAACATCAAGGGCGCGCTGCCCGAGCGGCCGCTCCTGCGTGGAACAGACGACGGCGACGACGACAGTGACGAGCAGCTCGTCGCGTCGGCTGTCGGCATCGCAGCGCACATTGCAGTGGCAGTCAAGATGACGGCGAACTGGCACGAGTGGATCTACGAGCAGCCGGCCGAGCCGACGCGTCGACAGCCGCCGTACCGCATCCAAGACGCGCGCGAGCTGCCACGTCGGGACTTGGACGCGTTTGTGGACTTTTGCGAAGACGCGCTCATCGGTCGCGACCGTGCGAACATCCCGTCGGGCTTTGAGAGCCACGTGTACGACCTGCGCGGCAAGTACAGTGAGCGCAGTCACCAAACGCCCGCCAGCAGCGCGGTCAAGCGGTTGATGCCGCACCAGCTGCTCGCGTACCCAGCAGTGTACGTAAATGGCGTGTGTGACGAGGCGGACGAGGACATTGAAGCGCGCATCGCGTCCATCAAGCAGCGGACGCAGACGAGCACCGTGAAGGACGAAACCGAGGACGACGATGTGTTCTTTTACCCATTGTACGCTTGCAACGTCAAGTTCCCCGTGCTGCACGCGGCGTACGAGAGCGTGTTGGAGCGGCTGTGCGCATACATTGACGCGCCGATCGCGACGGTGCTGAGTGTGACGGAGCAGCTCGACCGAGAGGTTCACGCTGCGTGCAAGGCGCTGGAAGCGAACAGTGGGAGGAGGCGTGAGCCGCGTGACGAGAAGGCGCTGGTGTGAAGCCGCCATGAAACGTCGCGGACTCTCGCGAGAGCAGCAGTAGCACATAGTGAAAGAAAGAGAGAAAGAGAAAGAGAGACAACTACAAACAATGGTGCGGAAGGGGAGGAGTGAGAATAATCGGCTGACTCATTGCGGCTTGCGGGCGGCTCACTGCGCTGTGTGTCGTGTCCTCAGACCACGTGCGCACAAGCGATCAAAGCCTGGGTGCGCTGGTTGGTTCTTCCAGTGTGTGAAGCGTGTGAGTGTGTAGCTGAATGGGACGATGGTGCCCGCATACTCACAGGAGGCGAAAAACAACCTCTCGGGCGAAGAAGCGGCGGTGATTAAGCTCTACTGCCAGATGCCGCCGATTGCGAAGCTCGATAACTCGCTTAACACGCTCAAGAACTGCGAGTGCGTCTGAGCCGAACGAAGTCATGATTGGATTACGGAATGAACGAGTGAGACTTACCACCACCATGTTCCAGGCAGCTGTCGCTCTCGACAAACTGCATCGACCGGCTCATTCCGCTCTCGGGCATGAAGAAGCTGCGGATCCTGTCGCTTGGGCGTAACCAGCTCAAGAAGATTGAGAAGCTCGACGACGTCTCGGACACGCTCGAAGAGCTCTGGGTCTCGTACAACGCCATCGCGACGCTCGACGGACTCGGGGGGCTCGCCAACCTCACGACGCTCTACCTCTCGAACAACCTCGTCAAGAGCTGGGACGAGCTCGACAAGCTCGCGAACCTCCCCAAGCTCCGCGACGTGCTCTTCGTGGGCAACCCGATCTACGAGAACCTGTCCAAGGAGGAGCAGCGGCTGAACGTACTGAAGCGCATCCCCAAGGTCGCCAAGATCGACGGCGACATGGTCAAGCAGACCGAGCGGGACGCCGCCATGGGTCAGTGAGCCAGGAAGGAACAAAGGGAACTCGAACACTCCCATTTCCCACTTCTCTACACAGCGTTTGGCTGCTGCTGCTGGTGTGGCAAAACTGCCGCTCGCTCGGGCTCTCCACGCCGTTGCACCCAGCTGTACTTACTGCTTGCCCTTGAGGAACTGCAGGACGTAGCTGAAGTCCTTGTCGCCGACGCCGGACTCAACCATCATGTTGAAGACCTGGTGCGTGTTGTACGTCAGCGGCATCGTCGCACCGGCCCTCTTCGCGCAGTCGACTGCGATGCCCAGGTCCTTGTGCGTCAGCTTTGTCGCAAAGCCGCCCTTGTAGTCGTTCGACGACGGCACGTTCTCCATCAAGCCCGGGTACGGGTTGTACACCGACGACGACCAGCACTGCGACGTCGATGTGTTCATGATGCTGCAGAGAGCGACAGGAGACAGAGAGTCAGTCAGTCAGTCATTAAAGAGGAAGTGATGATGATGCCCCACTGCAACCACATCCGTGAGCCGGGAGCTCCAGCAGCCGGACGTACCCCATGAGGACCTTCGGGTCAATGCCGAGCTTTACGCCGAGGTTCATCGCCTCCGCGACCGACGTCATCTGGATCGCGAGCGCGAGGTTGTTGCAGATCTTCGCGACCTGGCCAGTGGCTACAGCGTTTCCCACACAAGCAGTAAGAAGCACAAATTCCATCTGCTGTCAGCTCACACGCACTGCCGCATCATGTGGTCAAGTTCACACCAAACAAGCAGCAGTGGGACGTACAGCTCGCGCCGCAGTGCACAATGTTCTTGCCCATGCCGAGCAGCACGGGCTTGACCTTCTCGTACTCGGCCACCTCGCCGCCGACCATGAACGTGAGCGTGCCGTTCTCGGCGCCGACGACGCCGCCAGACACAGGCGCGTCCACGAACGTCGCGCCACGCGCGTGCAGGTCGTCCGAGAGCGTCTTGGTGTACGTCGGGTCGATCGTGCTCGAGTCAATGAGCACGTGGTCTTTGCGCAGGGCCTCGTGGATGCCGTTAGCACCGAGGTACACGTGCTCCACAATGGCCGTGCTTGGCAGCATCGTGACGATCGTCCCGCAGAGCTCTGCGACCTCGCGTGGCGTAGCGGCCACGATCGAGCCCTTGTCGGCGTGCAGCTTCGTGCTCGCAGGGTTCACGTCGCACACGACGACACTGTGGCCGTTCTTGCGCAGGTTGTTGGCCATGTGGTTGCCCATGACGCCGAGGCCGACAACGCCGACGTGCTGCTTGGTGGCAGCGCTCGAGAAGCTGCGGCGCGCGGCCAGCGACGCGCCGGCGGACACGCGGGCAAGCGAGAGCATTGGTTCTGAAAGGAAAGGCGGCGGCGGACGACTGAGGCGGGAGGCGGCGAATGCGGAAATGCGCGGCAACCGCAAATGTGTGGGAGCGGACAACTTCAAGCGGAGGAACGTGCCCACGTGGGCCACACCATGATGCATCGTCCAATCAGTGATTGGACGATGCATCATGGTGTGGAAATCGCTGGTGTTTACATCCATTAATGGTGGATATCTTCGGAGGTGAGTGGTAAACTACAGATAATATACGGGATGGTGAGGAAGCTGACCGTCTAAAGATAACAGACGTATAATGATGTTTGGCAGGTATATATATTCTGTAAACTACGCGTAGAATACGCTCACCTTGCGTGTCAACGCGATATAAATTGCAAGTTCAACCACAAGTGACCTGCTGATCAAAAAGATCAAAAAGGGTAGCATAAAATACCAAAACAACACCCTTTACAATCCTAATTCACATAAATGCAACAATAGTTATTCTAAAATCACAATGTGAACGCAAAATGAGGACCTTCTAGACAAACTATAGCGATAATTACGAGAACAGCCATAGATCCTATTCTCTGATGATCGATCTGATCCCATGCAGGTGAAGAGATGAGGTTGACAACGCCAACCTGGGTTCTTGCTGCAAGCGCTTCAGTTGGCTGCAGACACGATCTCAGCCCTTCGCTCAGCTCCAAGGCGCGCGAAATCACAAAGGTTACGAACATCTCGGACGAAAATCAGCACAGCGAACGGGGTTATGCACAATGGACGAGGACGTCGACTTCATTCCGCAACCTGCCCGCAGCTGCGGACGCTTGGCGCGATGGCTCGCGCACCTTCTCGGACGCGTCGCTGGCTGCTTCTGCGCCTCCTCTTCTCACACCAAATGCCGTCTCACGCCGTCTTTTAGGCAGAGACTTCCAGTAGACACAACTCGCTCACAGTCTCTCTCTCTCTGCTCCCACGCACGTACGTGCTCGCAGCGGCCGTTAGTTGATCACGTCAACGAGGAAGTCGAAGATGTCGGTGTTCCTAATCGCTGTCTGGATGTCTTCTTTCTGCAGCGTCCGCCGCTTGTTCTTCTCCGAGTACCCCCACGACCGGAGCGTCAGCTCCAGGATGAACATCTCGCACGCCTTGGCGAAGAGCACAGGCGCCTCTGCGCTGATCATGCGCACGTCCTCGTCCGACTTCATGATGCGCTTGATGCGCGCCAACGGCAGGTCGTTATGGTTCTTAAAGTCTGCTCCACACACATGCGCGCTTTTGTTAACACACTACAGTAGCTGCAAGTGGCCACCAGACACGCTCGCTCGCTCGTTCGCACCCTGTTCACTGCCCACTTCCAACTGCTCCATCTGCAAGCGCACAGTAAAAAACCACCACACGTGAGCCTCACGTCGACGTTGTTCCGCACATATTCAACTGCATAAGCACACACACACAAACGCCCGCACCTCCACGAGCTGCTTGGCCCAGAACGCCTTGAGCTGCTGCTCCATCTGTAGCTGGTGCTGCGCCTGCTCCGCCTCGGTCAGCTCCACCACCTGTCCCTCCATGAGATCCCCGTCGCGCATCTGGTCCGCCATGGCGCCTCTGGTCCAGCGAAGTCACGGACCGAGTGCCGAGTGCGCGTGTGAACTTGCTTTCTGTATAGAACCCAGACCTGCTTCCGTTTCGTAAAAACGGACGAACTGGAGGTGACGCATTAATATAATTCCAGAGCATGACGGTACAGACAACACGGCGTTTTGTCACTATTGCAAAGCGAACCAAAATGACTCTTCTCCCAGTTGAACTGATATCATGTGCGAAGATCCGACCGTATTCCCGTTCCTGTGGTCAAGTTCGATCGGAATCTTGACCAGAGTGACGGACCCACGGCAACCTCTGCTTGAGCAGCGGTCCTCTCGAGATGTTTGCAGCCATCGCCATCTTTACGAGAATGCTTCAAGGCGCATTTGGTTCTGCTTCCACAGAAGATGTGAGTCGACCACGCTACAGCAGCAGCTCCAGGCTGGAGTCCAGCTGCCTCTGGCAACAACTCACCAGCATCGCTGCGCGGATCTGCTTCAGTTGCTGTTGTTTCGACTCCGTTGTTTGCTGCCCTGGAGATCCAGTTGACTCGCACTGTCGGTCTTGTCGCGGCTGCGGTCTGCGCGGCGAACTCGAGCCAGGATTCGCACCAGCGATCGGTGGATCGGACGAGTCGTTGTTCGCCGCCGTTTTCCCAACGTGTTCGAGTTGTGCGAGGCTAGTGCTGCGGTCACCGCTTTCCCACGGACAGCAGTCGCTATCACTGTATAGTGTGAGCTGCTTACAGCGTTTCTGCTGCGGCGAAGACCGAGGGTTCGTGTTCTTCGCTTGCGCGCGACCACTCCACCCATTAACATGAGGCTGTAGGGGTCTTGGCTTCCTTGCGCAGTCGGGGCGAAAGACTCTCGGTTGTGGAGGTGCCGATAGGCGACAACTTGCGGCCTTCGTTCTTGAGATTCTTGAGACGTCGCCGCAGTCAGCGTAAGCACGCGTCGGTGAATGCAAAGCCGGCAGTGGCACGAGAGGATAAGACTGCAGGAGTGGGTCGTCGCTGGACTGGGCAAGTACGTCGACTCCATTCTGCGGCGTAAGGGCGAAATGAACCGACGTGTCGATGACAACGCGGCTAACTGGGCTCGTGGAAGTCACGACGATGCTGATGCAGTGGTCGTAGAGCTGAGGGACAAGCAAACACTCAAGATGTTCGTATGATGGTGTTCTGCACCGGAATAGCGGTATGCAAAGACAGGTACGTACGTCTCGTGGCGCAGACACGTGTGGGAAGAACCTGACAGGGTCGAACACGCTCGTCACCGTATCGATACCAGTCGAAAGCCGCTGCTCTGCGTTAGCTCTGAAAACCAAGCAGTTGCTGCGGTCCACCTACACATGGCGTCGCATCATGAGAGGTGAGTGAGCACCGCATCAGCACACCCGCAACGCGGTCAGAGGCTGAAGAATATCGCGACAGCAGTAGGCTGCTCATACTCACGTGGAGGTCGTCGAGGACAACGACTTCATGTGGGAGAACCGAGACATCAACAAAGACTGCACGGAAACGCCAGTTGGAGAGCGTCTCGGGATGTTCCAGCCGCAGCTCCAAGAGATAGAAGGCTGGGTCATCGGCACTCATGCCTCGACCGTGTATGCTTCCGTTCGCGTCCTGAGCTGGATTGGCGGCAGTCTCTTCGTCAGATATCTCGGCAATCGGGACATTCTGCTGCTGGTGCTTCTCAGAGCCTGGTAGCTGGACTTCCGCGGCGGTTGCTACCGGAACGATGCCATCGCTCTCAAGCGCGGGTCTCTCCGTCTTGTTGTTCGCGGATGGCGAAAACCAGTTCTTTGTGCTGCATCCGCTTCGACTGTGTGCCTCAGCAGACTGGCACCGAACCCTCGCTCGATGACGAGTCTTCGGGGGCTTCGACTGCAACGGCGTTCGCGCTCTAGGACTCTCGGTGGCATGACTGGATGTACTAGCAAGCTGGTGCGCACAGTTGCCTTGTGCTGGAAGTGCATTACCTGCAGCGTGTACGGTTGCCTCCACTGGCGTCGATTCGCCATTGGGTACTGGCTCGTCGTCGTCGTCGTTCTTGTCGCGCTCTCCAAACAGCCGGGACCTGAAGGTCTTCGTATTTGCACAACAATCGCGTACTGTTAGCGGTGACGCTCGCAAGTTCGCGTGAGTGCTGGGCAGTCGTTCAACGCACCCCTGATCGTGGCGCTGGAGCGTTGCCAGAGCTACTCAGCGCTCCTTGAATTTCCTGCGAGTGAGCACACGATCAACACAGACGCACCACTTAACAACAACCAAGCACTGTACCGTCTCGAGAACCAAGTGGAGAGTGCGCACGCACACTCCAGGTGTTTTCCAGAATCTGCTCGGCGCGCAGCTGCTTCGGGTCGATCCACTTACGCTCGGCCGTCGGTCGAGCGGACCTTCGCACTCCTATCACCTGTTGTTTGCCGACAGTCTCGTGGCTGCAGGTGTTCGGTCGAAGTGACGGTCGCCTCGCACTGAACTCGTAGTGATGCTGTTCGTCCTGGTTCGAAGCAGCGCTGGCAGCTGCGTTTAGGGCACCAGCGCTCGGGGTTTCGTGACGGCGCTGCGCTTTCGATGCTCGCTTCTCGACGCTGTTTGAGATGTCGAGATGTACGCGCTGGCTGTACACGAGCTGACGCAGCTGGTCGGACGACGCGATCTTTGGTTGTTGGTTGGACTTCCGCAGTAGCTTGATCGTGCGGTCCAGTTGCTGGAACTTGACTTCGACAATGCTCGACGACATGGTCGGGATGCTGCAGTCGTGCTCACGATTCACGGGTGCGTCAGGACGTGAGTTTGCAAGTCGACGAAGAAGAGAGCCAAGTTATTTTTACTTGTCTGATGAACAACATCCAAGTGAAATTAGCTCGAAGTAGCCAAAATAGATCGGGTGGTTTTAGAAACCAAAAATATAGTATATCTGACAATTCACGGCCATACAAATTTTCATATATTTGTGTCTGCGTCGTCCCATGAAACGATTTTGATTTCGTGGAATGTCAGATAAATGCCAGGTCTCATTCATCCATTTAACCGTCCATTCATACGTCCATTCATCTATTCATCTATTCTGCCAAAAACACTTTGTTCTAATGGCTTTTGGAGCTGAAAGACAAAACCCTCTCGACAGTTCTTGGCGAGAACTTCTCCCTGCTCGCACTTGTTGCTGACGACTACGAACGCGCGACAAGCTGACAAAAGAGCTCGTTAACATTTGAAAGCCTACGGAATACTACTTGCTGTCTCACATCGTGTACATCTTGAGCTTGAGGAAGAAGATCGTGATGAATACACCAGTGAGCGTCATTGCGCCACCAAGGAAGACCGGGAGCTTGTAGCCCATGGACGTCTCGACGACCGCCGAACCGATCGCAAAGTTAAGCAGCTGCCCGAAGCACTGCGCCGAGTTGAGCGCACCGACGTACACGCCAATGTCGATCTCGTTGCCCATGACGTGGACGATGATCGGAACAAGGAGCGCGAACACCACCGCCTGGGTGACCGTGGTGACCACCACGATGATGACGTCGATCGTGACGTTCTTCGTGAACGCCATGACCATGAGCAGGCACTGCGGGAGGAAGCTGACGACAAGCACCTTTCTTGCGCCGAACTTCTTGACCAGGAACGGCACGACCCAAGTGTACAGGTAGCCGACGATGTTGTACATAAGATCCGTCGAGCCGCCAGCGAGACTCACGCCCTTGTTGTAGTCGTCCTGTGCTTCTGTGCACGGTGGGTTGCTGCCACTGCCGCAGCTGTCCGACCCGAACGCCTCGCCGTCGTACACCTCGAAGCCGAAGAACTGGCCCTTGTTGCCGTTGTATGCTGTGAATCCGTAGCCGATGCAGAAGAACACGACACAGTACACCATGAGCACACTCGGGAGCGTTTTGAGGGCGTGAATGATCGCGGCGAACGCTGCCCGCACTTGCTGCAAACCAGTCGTTTTGTCGTTCTCGTCTTTCTTGAGCGGCGCCTCCTTGCCTGCGATGCACGCAATGATGACCGTGACCATCATGACGGCAGATAGCATCGCAAGGAACGACCGGAGGGTCTTGTGTGCGGCACCGAACAAGTAGATGTAGCCCGCAACGAAGATCGACCCGATGAGCGACCAGCCCTGACCGATGGAAGAGCCGAGCGTCTGGCGGTCACCCGCGAAATCCGCGATGAACAGGAACGTCGGCGTCTGGACGATGTTCACTGTAATGTCCATCCAAGCGTACAGGAGGACGGCAAAGAGCGTGGTCCACGTACGACTCGTCGGCTCACCAGGAGCGCCTGTGCCGTAGTCGCCGAGTCCCTCACCCATTTCACGCGTGTACCCCATGAGGATCCAGCAGATCACACTGGCGACCGAGGCGTAGATCAGGAACGGACGACGGCGTCCAAACTTGTTCGTGCTCCGGTCGCTGAAGACACCAATCGTAGGGCCGAGAAAGATACCGCAGATTGGACCGATGAACTGCGTCAGCTGCACGGCGTAGTTGGGCAGCATCGTGCCAAGGTACGGTCCGAGTGCCGCAAACTGCGCCGACCAGGTCATCTGGATCGCGAGACGCGGGATGGAGATAAGCATAAGCAACGGGATCGACGCGCCTTGGACCGACCGGGTTTCGTCGCCATCATAGACACCGCCGATCTTGGGCGATGCATACGCGTCGTAGCTGTTGGCGGCTCGACCAGCTTCGATGTCACTCTTCACCATCGTGGTGTACTTAGCTGCGTGAAGACTCGAGACGGCGAAGGTGAGCTGGGAAGCTGTGCGTGGAGGAAGGCGAGTTCGAAAGTGAGCGCTATCGAAATGAACGAAGCGGTGACTCGCAGCTCAACAGCGCAACGAGGGACTGAGCGTCTCCTGTAGTTCGTCCCGATAGTGGTTTCCAGGTACCAGAGTTGTTGTCCTTGACAGCAGCAAGTCTGTCTGCAAGACCCGTGGGGCTTGATTCAGCAGAGAATGAGAGTTCGTATTCCTGATACTGTACTTCAGTTGGACAGGACACTGTCGTTGATCTGTCAGCCAACAGTGCGCTGAAGTTGTTCTTGATGTTGGAAGCGAGTGAAGCGGGAACTTCAGGATGCCTGTGACCAAAACTGTATTGTTGCGGTACTGGACACGAACTGGTGCAGAATTCACACAAACTCGGTGAGGTCTCGACGTTTGTTCGCCGGATCGTATCATAGAGCTTGTAAATATGAAGCAAGCGAATGACCGAGCAACTGTATGATCACCTTGTTGTCAACAACACCGTTTGCAAGTTCACATTCGCCGCAACACAAGCACAATCGCTTGTGGCGGACGCCTGAGCGCCGAAACCACGTTAGAAACCGGAATGCCCAGTTATCGAGATACCAGTACGGTAATTTGCGCGAGCACGATCGTCGCAGTGAACTCGCAGTGAAAACACACTTGATGGAGTATCGGACTGGTCAACAGCCTCGTGGACGCGCAGCGAACAGGCCCGACGGAAAGGTCCAAGCAGAGAACTCTGATCTCACAACTTCTCATCAGCGTGCGTTGAAGTTCAGGTATCAGGTCGACTTGCCAGTTCGACAGATGACTCTCAGGTCCTGAAAGCGCCAAGCTTTGGGTTCGAAATCTGTACCAGTTGGGTGTTGAGTGTGTTGAGTGGTGGCAAAGCTGGCGACCCGAAAAGGCGAACGAAGACAGTCAGCGTTGTTGGTGCGGCTTCCCACGTGTGGTGCACTACGCACAGTACAATGTACCAGTACAAATGCTTTGTAAAGTACCAGTACAGGTGCAGTGAAGGAAGATCGTTTCTGAAGCAAGCCTAAAAGCTGAAGTTGAAATCTGAAGTAAGAACTGGATTCTTGCAAAACATATAAAAACCGAGTGGTTTTTGAGATTCTCTGCTCCCACTGTTGACGACCAAAGGGAAATTCAGAGTACTGTACCACTGTTTACGACTACAGCAACAGCGGCAACGGAATCCTCTGGAGGTGAGCTCGTTGCGAGTCGTGGTCCATGACGCAAATGCACCAGAATGCATGGTGGTTCCAGCAAGATCACAGGCAGCACCCGCCTTCATCTAAAGCACACGGAGCAATAATGGACGCCACGATATCTCGCAGCTGTGCTTTGGAGCCGCTCTCTATACTTTCTCCTGCATGCATCCGCAGCACAAACCGCACCCAAACACACCACTCGATCCCACTCAATCCGGCGCGCGGGTTGGGCGGCATGCCGTCCCGTTGCTCCGTTGCGATTTCGCTCAAGCTCTTGTGGATCCACGTCATCACGCGGGACAGTACTGTATTGAGATCTCATGGTCGACGCGACAAAGTCACCAGTCGCCAGGCGTGTGTGGCGGTAAAGGAAGCCACTGCGTCGAATCGCTTGGTGAACAGCCCTCGCCCTGTTCCAAGTTCAAGAGCGAGTTCCCAAAGCCGGGGCAACAGTCTTCCCATCCATGCAGACCACGATCGCAACCGACGATTTCGCACTCGGAGACGTCTCAATCGCACATTTGCTACCGACGCACGAGCACCGCCCAGTA
>JAASGD010000361.1:0-24889 GCA_023334115.1 Globisporangium megalacanthum
GCCGAGGCACTTTTCGTACGATCCGTGTGTCCAAGCATATTAGTGTGCGTCCTTGCGTTTGCTTGATATCTGTAGCTCACATGCAGGAGCTTTGATGAAAGAAATCCGCATGTCCATACCATAGGCAGAGGTTGCAGGACACTGCTCGGCGAGTCGAGTTTCGAGAGCAAATGTCGAGGCGGATCTCGGCGGCGGGGTCGCTAAATCAGATGCTCCTGTTCTGTTTATTTTGGGCGTTCCGTCCGTTACCGACATCCGTCCGACTTGTTGCCACACACCCGAAACGCAAGAGGGCGGC
This sequence comes from Globisporangium megalacanthum, assembly GCA_023334115.1. Taxonomy (NCBI): domain Eukaryota; phylum Oomycota; class Peronosporomycetes; order Pythiales; family Pythiaceae; genus Globisporangium; species Globisporangium megalacanthum. The sequence continues at coordinate 299 of JAASGD010000361.1, forward strand.
GAATGCGCAGTGGAGCAACCATCGCCTCTGGACTGTCCGCTGAGCACTGCTGGTAACGCTTCGTCGCGACAATCCCTGCTGCTCCCGTGGAATGGTGCGGTGGTGTGTTGAGTCGCTCGCGGTCACTTCTCGTGAGGCACGCAGGTGCAGGTGCAGCACCTGTCTGATCAGTAGGGTCCAAAATCTGTGAGATTCACCAACAGCGGAGACGTGTAATTTGAAAAACCCCGTGCGGCGCCACGCGAAACTCGGCTTCCAGAGCTCGCGGCACCCCCACTGTTTGGAGTCGCCGCGAAGGTCGCCCCGTGGCGGGGACTATCGCACAGCGAAATCGGCGCTCGCTGGTGCGGTGGCGGTGCAGCGCGCGCGTTTTTCCAACGCGATTGATCCGGTGGCAGCTCCCGCATTGGCAAGCAAGTGAGGACAAAAAGAGACCCTGATTGATTGTCCGCCCTTCTTCTCTGGCTTGTTCGAGTGTGGGTCCAGAGAGCAACTCTCAAATGGACACACTTGTCGCACCACGCGAAGAAGGCCGAAAGCAAGCAGGATGCGAACGAGGGAACGGCGGCAGCAGCTGGAGAATGAGATAATGTTGTCGCTCTCTTTTTGGCAAGGAGCTTCAGAGCTGAGCAGCTCTTCTTGGAGACGGCAGATCCGTGTGAGAAACATGAAGAACAACAGCTTTTATCGCTCTCCACGCTTGAATGCTATCGCGCCTCTCGTCGCATTCTGTACGTGTTGCCTTCGAACGTCCTCTTGCGCGTCGACCTGCTCGTTGACGCCGAGGTCGCTTGGTGATTGTGCCACACCCTCGGTCTCGAATCACATGTTGATGTGCAGTCGAGACGACGGCTGAACTTTGTACACGAGCTGACCGACAGGTGTTTTTCTGGTCGGTCGGTTGGGACGATGGTCGGTTAGTCAGTCGGCTGACGAACCGCCCAAACGTACGTACCGCACAGATTAACTCACCTACAGTACAACTTCAACAACCGCCATGAACCGACACGTCAAGTCACACACGTGCGGGCGATACGGAATGCAAGTGTGAACGACGGAAAAGGGTGGACGAAGAGTGCAGTTTTGCAGTTTGATATCCAGTTTCATCCACCACTTTCACTCGCTCGCTCACACACAGACGCACACACTCATTCTCCAACTGCCCACACTCACGGCTGCCTTCTTCTTCCTCGCTTCAAACTCAAACCCACTTCAGTACGATCGTCGCTCCATCGCTCGAAGGCTACAAAATATGATACTCAATCTGTACCCACACCCCACCCACCCACATGCGCATAGCCCACAAGACGAAGGAGCCAAAGACGTTGGGTGTGTGAACAAGAGAAGGAGAAGCCACGAATCCAGTAGTACACCACACGAAACTCCACAGCCACCGACAGCATTCACTCCAACGCACCTCGTTCGACTCGCGCTGGCTCACGATCTTGGGGTACTGGAACGTGCGGAGGAACCAGCGCGCGCCGACCGCGCTCATGCTCACCTGCTTGCTCTTGAGCACCGACAGCTCGTACCAGATGAGATGCTGGCACGGCAGCTGGTACAACTCGTAGAACTCGCAGTCGCACGCACTGCAGTCGCGCTGCATCACGTGGGACTTGCGCGTGCTTCGGTCGACCCAGATCACCGTCTCGGGCTCGTTAACAGCGGGACCAGCACCCGCCGTTGCTGTCAGCGACAAGCCGGTGATCGATGGGGCTGCTCTAGCGACTGGTGCCGGTGCCATCGCCATTGTCATGGCCATCGAGGCGATCGGTGGTTCGTCTCTCTCGCCTGGAACACCGTCTATGATGTCCACAATGTTGTGGCCGTGGTGTACTGAGCTGGTGGCGGTCGCAAGCAGCCCCACAGCGCCGGGGTTCACAGCAACGCCAGTCACTGAGCCACCCAACGCCAGTGTCGCCACCGACAACGTCGCCGTCATCGGTGTCGCTCCTGGCGACGAGATGCCAGCCGGTGTCGACGCCGATGCAGACGAGGGCGGCGGTCCCTTCACCACCGCTATCATGCCGTTGTGGTGGTCGCCCGAGTCCGCGTTCAGCGCCATGATCTGAGAGCTAATGAGCCCGACCGCGAAGCTGCTGAGGCAATTCACCATGTAGTGCAAGAGCGGATCCGAGCTGAACTCGGTCAGCGGCTTGGTCATCTCGAGAATCATCATCTTGGACGTCCACTCCTCCTCGACAAACTTGATCATTGTCAGCACCTCGGACATGCACTTTGTGATCGACTCTCGCTGTACGCCAGCGGGTCCGGACGACCCGATCGGAGCGCCTGTCGTGTCGACGCCGCCACCATGGACTCCGACGCCGCTTATGGCAGTCAGCTCGGCACACATTCCAGAGCCAACGCCAAGACCAACGCCAAGACCAACGCCAAGACCAACATCGACAGCTCTCGCACCGGCACTGTTACTGTAGCTGTCAGTGGTCATGGAGTTGTTGCCGCTGTCGCTGGTGATGCCACCCGATGTCGCGTTCGCCGCCGCTGCTGTCGCAGACGCAGACGCGGCCGCGACAGCCACCGCGCTGATGCCACTGCTTCCAGTCGCGTTGCGGTTGAGTCCGCCGCCGCCAGTGCGCTCGAACGCGTTCTTGAGCGGGTTCCAGAAGCACTCCATGCCTTTGTTGAAGAACGCCGAGAACTCGAGCACAATGCCGCGCCAGTAGGACGCCCAAAGGTTCCGGTACGGCTCCCAGTGCTGGTCAATGTGCAGCAGCAGCGGGTGGTCCGCGCGGTTCCCAAGATGCTGTAGTAGCAGCGCTTTCGACTCGTTGTACGTCTCGTGCGTGTGCGTAAACACCATCTGCTTCATGAGCTCCCGCACTTGGTCCTGGAGCGCAAGCGACGGGACGTGGAACTCGGGCTGTGCGACAAGCGACGTGAGGAACTTGATCGCGTGGAACTGGCAGAGCAGCACTTGCGCGTCGGGGAACTCGTGGTGGAGCACGTCGACGACGTCGGGGTGGAGCTTGTCCATCACGAGGATCTTGATCGCTTTCCACTTGGGGTGCGTGCGCTTAAAGTCGCGGCAGATGCGGCGAAAGAGCGACTTGGACGTGTTGCTCGAGAGCGCGAGGAAGACCGGCTTGGAGTTCCCGAGCGCGTCCATGGAGAGAAAGCCTTGCATCTCGTACCCTGTCTCCAAGTGCTGCGGACCGATCGTGACGTCGAGGAGACAGAGCTCGGGGAAGACTTGAAAGTGCTCTTTCATCGCTTTGCTCGAGAGGCACATGGCTTCGTTCGAGCCGTCGTCAGCCGAGAGAATGCTCACGTGGTTCTCCACGTGCGCGTCGACAAATTGCTGGAGCACGGACTCGACACGCACCGCGGGGTTCTCGTCGACTAGCGCCGAGTTCGTCTTGATCCCGTCTTCGCGCTTCTGGAGCCGTGCGTACAAGTTGTGCATGTCTTTCATCGTACACACTTTGCCCGACAGAGTCTCAATGTGCGCCCGTGCGGTGCGCTTGTTGGAGCCAATGCGCCGCATGAGTTCGGCTTCGTGGATCAAGTACGGGTGCTCGACGATCGACGCGCGGTTCTGCGAGTAGTGGCGCCACTGGTCGAGGCTAACGGGGTGATCGTCGTGCTCGAGGTGCTGACGAGGAGACCACACGACGGTAATTAGTGGAAACAACACAAAATGGAGCAAATGTGCGTGTGGGTGCATTTCCAAGCCAGCAAGCGAGTGCCGCACCTGCGCGGTAACCTTGATACAGAGCACCTCGGTGCTGTTCACGACCTCGCACACAATGGACGCAGTGAAGCCCGCTTTGCAGCTCGTGTAGCGCACCTTCTGGCGCGGCCGCGAACCGCTCGAGCGCGAGATGCGCCGGTACCCGTGTGTGCACACAAACACCTTTTGTATCGTATGAATGCCGGACACACAGACGCATACACGGGTTAGCGAATGTGCCGCTAAATTACAAAACGCGTCACATGTGCATACACATCCACCTACCTTGCGGTCGTAGACCCAGCTCTCGGGCACCTGCAGTTTGCGGCGCTTGTTGGCCACCGCGACTTTGACGGTGTTGCGACAGACGTAGAGCGTGTGGGTCTTCTCGCCGTGCGCTTTGCGCGCAACGTCGAACGCCTCCCACGACGGGAATCGGCCCTCGAACGGTACCACGTCCTGTACTTTGCCGCTCGCGTCCATCTGCCTACGTGCTGGTGGGAGGCTTCAACGCCGCTTCTGGGTGCGAGAGCGTGAGGAGGGCGGCGTGGGTACGCAGCTCTTCACACTGGTGCTGGTCCGAGAAGAAGAACTTAGACAAAGCTGCTGGACCAGCACGGCCACATCGCACTTTTGAGAAAACCAGCAGTCCCTCCATTTTGTCACCTGTTCGTTCTTTTGCCAGTCACTCGCACGAGGGTGCTGCGTGGACTTCATGGACAGCGCAAGCCCCGTGCACCGCAGACTGGAGCTACTCGCGGATCGCCATGCGCATTACGCGCGTCTTTGGCGCGCATTCTGTGCGTGGAAGCGACGGACGTTGCTTGCGAAAGAAAGGAAGCAGGTGCGTGCACGCACCAGCGAATGTGATAGGACGTCACTATTTTACTCCTGTTTTCTAAGAACACTACGCATCCACCAGCGGATCGAGGCGGCGTGCGTCGTCGGAGCGGCGTTCGCGCAGCAGCGCTTCTTCCAGCGCTGGCGTGAGAACGCGGCGCAGTACAAAGCGGAGCGACAGCAAGAGGCGTTCACACAGCTGAGCGAAAACTGCCGTCGCGTACGTGCGTCCAAAGTTCTTGTGCGTCGCTATCGCTCGGTCGTAGAGCAGCTTCGCTCACACTCGTGTGTGTGTGGCAGCGCGTGCTGTGCAGTGCTCTCGAGAAGTGGAAAGCGACAGCACTGGCAACCGCCAAGCAAAATACCCGGAAGCGCGTCAGTGTCGTTACGATGCCGAGTGTCAGTCGACCACGAAAGCATCAGCTCTGTGTGCTCGGCGTCGCGATTGCGCGTCCGCAGCCAGTGGTGCAGCAGAGCGGAGGAGATCAACGCCTACATAGCGACCGCGCAGCAAGCCGCGTCGTCGTGTTGCGAACGCTTCTCGATACGCGCGTCACACGGCGTCTCTTCCAGGTGCGCGAGGGGGCGAGCGGACCTCGCGTCATGGACAATACTGGCGATAGCTGACGACAGTGCTGCGCTCGTGCATACCGATGCAGGTGTGGCGATCAGTTACTTCGAGTCTTCGCGTTGAGGAACTGGAGCAGACGACGCGTCTTGCAGCCAAAGCGCTGCGCCTCCACGTCCGTCAGTTCGTTGCACGCTGGAGACGACGTGTCGCTGCTGCCCGCGAGCGCGCACTTCGCGAGCAGCAAGCGTGCCTCTTTCTCTACTTTTGTCTGACAAAGCGGTCGCTCGTGCGACTGGGAAGCTACGCGGCAGCGAGCAAGCGGAGCCATGCAGTCTCAGCGCTTGCTGATCGCGGGCGTCAGTTACGAGTCCTGCGGGCGATGCTGGCGCAAGCAGAGCAGCGGTGCTGGCTGCGGCAAGCGTGGAGGGCTTGGCGAGCTCACGTTACAGAGAAGCACCAGTATCAGTCGGCCCATGCAGCGATCCAGCGCGCTGCGCTGCTCGTACGCAGCCGAATGCGCTTGCGGCAGCTACGCGAAGCGTTCACGTCATGGCAAGCGTCGCTCTGGCAGCGACAGAAAGTCACACGTCTCGCTCTTGTTGTCCAGCGCTTCGGCGTGTTGGCAATGCGGCTCGCGTGGTGCCAATGGCGGCAGCGTGTCGCGCAGCTAGCGTGTCTCGAGCAGTGGCGAGACCGCCGTAACGCGCGTGCGACGCTAGCGGTCTGGACTGCGTGGAGGCAGCGCGTGGCTCACGCGAACGCGAAAGAGCGCGACCGCCGACGGGCTGTTCGCTTCGCGTACCGCCAGACGTTGCGAATGGTGATTCGCAGCTTCCAATTCGCTGTCCAGCAGGCACGAGACGCACAGAGCCGCGCCGACGTGCTCGCACGTGTCCGAGTGCAGCGCGCGCTCGCACAGAGCGTCCGTACGTGGCTCGCACTTGTGGCGCGTACAAAGGCGCTTGCGGTTGCCGACCAAGTGTTTGAGCGCGCATTATGCCGTCGTGTGTGGACACGTGGCTGGACTGTTTATGTCACATCCCACCAGTTGAAGCGCGCAATTGCGGAAAGCGCAGACCATCATTCTCGCTTGACACTGCAACGAAAGGCGCTCAATGCGTGGCGAGCCGAATGCGCGCGCGAGCAACTACGGAGCGACGCCCTCGAAGCGCTCTTAGCAGAGCATCTCGCTGCAAAGCGGCGAGCGCGCGTAGCGCACGCGTTCCACAGCTGGGAGGAGCACGTGCGTGCTCGCGAAACGCAACGACTTGTGAGTGCGCACGTGCGCGGCCAGTGGCAGCGCAAACAACTCGAGCAGCGCTTTACCGACTGGGTGCGTGGCGTGTCTGTGCTCCGCTGGCAGCAGCTCCAGCGCCATCGCGCACGCGAGCACCACGCAGTGACGCTCCAGCGCCAGTGCTTTGCGTTCTGGAAGCGAAAAGTGGCAGCACACGCACAGCTCCGCGACCAGCACCGGCGCGCACTCGTGCACTGGAAGCTCACAGTCGAGCAGAGAGCGTTCGCAGCGCTAAGAGCGTACGCCGCAGAGAAGCGCACTCAGCGTACGCGGATGCACGATGCGCTCGAGTTCCGACGCCGGCTGCTTGTGCGCGACGGCGTGCAGCACTGGATGGGGGCAGCGCTGTACGTACAAGCGGAGCGTGAGCGGCGCGTGAGCCAGGCGCAGGCAGACCACACGGCGCGGGTGTGGCGCACAGTTGCTCGCATCGCGCGGCAGTGGCGAGCGCTCACTGTGCGCAATAGACGCGGATTAAGTGAGAGCGACGCGGTGGTGGCGGCTACAGTGTGGCGTACAGAGAGAGAAGAGGCGTTCGAGCCGGCGTGGGGGCTCCAGTACCGGGATCACAAGCCACGAGGCGGTCATCATCGCTCACCGCCGGCCCGATCGCTCGAGAAGGAGAACCGACGCCCTACGAACACCAACAGCTTCCTGGATGCGAATCGTGTGGCTCGGGATGGGGTAGCGAACCGCTCTCCACTGTCGGAGTTCGTCACGCACCCGCTCGCGAGTCGGCCGCTGCCACGTCGACCGATGGACTTGCTGCTAGGGGACGGAGACGGAGGGTTGGTGCCGGCTGGAGCCCCAGCGACGGACTTCCACGCTGTCGCCAGCGATCTCCACGCGCAGTACGGCTTTGCGTTCCCAACGCCGCCGTTTGCGCCACTGACTGTCATTCAGCCACCGCTACCGCCTTCCAGTGCTCTGCTCGAGCCACCAGCTCCGCCGACCACGCAGCGGTCGCCTCTGTCGCAGTTGGACGCCCTCGAAGCGCAATTACGCTCGTGGGCGGCTCGCAAGCAGACGCTCAAGACGCTGCACGAGCAGATCCAAGCGCACAGACGCTGGCTGCAAGACGTGGCAGCTCAGAGGTGCGAAGCGCCGTCACTACTGCTGTGGTGGTTGTTGGCGTTTCTTCATGGGAGTGCGCTGACTAACTGCTGACTGCAACACGTTCTCGCACAGGAGGAGCACAAGTCCGTCAGCAGTGCTCGAAATGCAGACTGAGCTGTTTGCCATGGAGCAACAGCACGAAGCGCTCTCGTCCAAGTGGCGGGCGTCGAAGGAGCGGATTCGGGCGATCAACGACGAGATCCTCCGTTTACACACTGCGCTGCAGAGCGTAGCGTAGCCCCGAGATGGCTGGGTTCCTATAAAACCGTTCACCCCTTCCGCAACCGATCAACGCAGGAGTTCCTTGTACCCGTCCGTGAGTCCCTGGCAGTGCTCGAACGCCTCGTGGAAGTCGCTCTCCTCCAGCCCGTGCTGCTTATACCAGTGCACGTAGGCGCCAGCGTGGAACTGGCGCTGTGCTCGCGGCAGAAACTGCTCGGCGCTGCGCAGCACGTGCCCGTTGTTGGCGCAGATCGTCACGGATGCCTTGCCTCCAAGGTGAGCGAATGGAGCTAGAGAGGTCGCTGAGACGGCAATTTGCCGGTCCGGATTCCACGCGACGCCAGGGAACGCGGCGTCAGCGGCTGCTTGAAAGGAGCTTACTGCAGACGACTCGTTCGCGAACGCGAACCCGCGAACGACCGCACTGCACGCGAGCGTGGCGCCATTAAAGCGTGGAAACGACTGCGCAGTGTGCCGGAATAGTTTGCTCGCAAGCGCCTCCACTTCTCCGTCGTCGGCGTTGTGGCTGTAGCTGCTGCTCCGACGAGCAGCGAGAGGGATGTGGCACGCGCCGGCGTGGAAGAGCGGATCAGCTGTTGCTCTCGCGGACGGCGGTCGGGGCTGCTGCTTCGCTCGCAAGACGCCTGTGCGCACGTCGAGGAACTTGGCCGCTGGGAGCGGACAGAGGTCGTGCACGAGACTGCCGAACGCAAACGGCTGGACGACGGGCGCCGACAGTGTTGCGCTTGAGTGCGAGACGGTAGGGAAGAGCAAGCCGGCGACGTCCGCCGCTGCGACGTGGTTGAGCTCCGAGATCGAGACCCTCGGCTGGTGCGATGCGCTTGCGTCCTGCAGCGGGTGCAGCGTCTTCCAGTACCCAGCTGTGCGCAGCAGCTCGTCGTTCTCCTTGTAGAGCACGCAATCGGCGTGCTCCTGGAGGTGCGCGAGCGTGAAGACGGCGTTGTAATTCTGCAGTGGCGTGTCGCCGCACGCCCACGACGGCGCGACCGAGACAGCGAGCAAGTACGAGCGCGGGTACGCGTCGCGGATGAGCTCCAAGAGGCGCGAGCCGAGGCCGGCGCCTGTGCCGCCGCCGATCGAGTGCATCACCACCGTGCCTTGGAAGCAGTCGGTCGCTTCGACCAGCGACTGCAGCGAATCCATTGCACGCTCGACAAGCTCCCGCCGGTCGTCGTCGAAAGCAGGCGTCGTGGTCGCTTTCGTGGCGGCTGGAAGTCGTCGCGACTTACGACCTTCTGGGACGCTGTCACGGGCTTTGGTCGACGGGACCACGTTGCGTTGGAAGCGCTGGAAGTTGTAGCCCATCGCCCAGTTGTTGCCGCGTCCGGTCTGCTCAACGTGTACGAACGCTGGCTGGAAGCCGCTGCTGGTTCGGAGCACTGCTGCGACCACTTTCGGCTCCGTGTCGACGAGCACGCACCGCGCGTAGGTCGGTGCGTCTGTCGCTGTCGCTGGGCGGAGGAAGAAGTGGCGCCATATGTGCGCTGCGAGTCCTGTGGACGTCGCTGCTGACGGTGGAGGCAGCCGCTTCTGTACACGCGAAGGCTGCGGTTGATTCGTCAGCACCTCTGACGTGCTGTTGGCCTTGCCGTTGTCCTTGTCGGCGTCGCTGCTACTGCTGTCTACGAGCTGCCAGTACGCAGCGCTGAGCTGGTTCCCGCACTGGCCGACGTGAACGTACGCTGCCATTATTGCGTCCCGAGAATCCCAAAACAGGTTCTGATGCTGTGCGCCAAAGAAAGCGGCGCTGATTTCGTGTGTGCGAAGCGGCCACGAGCTTCGTCTCTCAGTCGCGAGAACGAACGCAGAGGTAGAGGAGACCCAGGACCGAACGTCACTAGGACGCTGGACGAATGGACCGTGACTGCGACGGTCGAGGCGGCGCCGACGGGCCGTCTGCGACCGCCGCGGACCTCGAAGCCGCGAGCACAATCAAAGCCGACCGTCTCGACACCGAGAATGCGGTGCCGCACGTGGCCGTTTATGTAGCGACCCCGACGGTACTCGAGGACGCTGACGCTGCTCCCAGCGCTGGGAACGACAACGCCAATAACGACAACGACGGCGACAGGTCCGGCGGTGGGCGACGCCGGAGTCGTGACGACGCAGCAGCAGAGACTGACGCAGCAGCAGCGGTGACGCTCGAGAGCCCGCGATTCGAGCCGCTGCGCGCACAGTGGCGCTACGGCCTCGCGGTCTTTGCGCGCTACAAGCGGACGCCGTACTTTTACTCGGGCAACATCGCCACGTACCTCGGCGCCGGCCTCTTCATGGTCGTGTTTGACGACGGGACGCTCAACTACCGCGTGAAGCGGGAAGACATTGTGCTGCGGCAGTACGATGCCGAGAGTGACGAGAACATCACGAGTAGTAGTAGTAGTCGTACCACAGGCGGCAGTGGCACTGAGAGCGCTGTCCCAGGCGACACACGGCGCCAGTCGGCGTCAGCGTCCCCAACCAAGGCGGCAGCGCCGAGTCCGCCGAAGCTCTCGCACCTCAACTGGCACTCGAACAGCTCCATCGTGTACCAGAACCACACCATGGTCGACTTCTCCATGACGCCACCGCGCCAGTTTGCAGTCTGCGACACCGACGACAGCGGCGGCGGCGGCAACGGCGAGCGCGGCGTCCTGGGCGACGAAGTGCTCGGGATGAAGCGGCTCGAGTGCGGCGTCGGGTACGAAGACGACTCGACGCAAGTGAGCGACTCGGACGAGTCGAGCGAAGAAGACATGAGCATGACACCGTGGCAGCAAATGACGCAGACGTTCGGCATGGGCAAAGTCCGGCCCCGCGCGTCGCGGCGGTCGAGCATCTCGTCGCTGTCGCAAGTCGACCGCCTCTCGCTCACGCACAATGGCCGGAGCATGACGCAGATCCTCCTGCCGTCGCCGAAAGGGCTCAAGCAAACGATCCAAGACTTCCTCTCACGGAAAGCCAAGAAAGTGCAGCCTGCGACACTCGGCAGCCACGTCGTTGTGCTCGAGCACGTCCGGCTCATGGCGACGCGCGCGCGTGACCTCGCCGCCAAGTACGCGAGCGACCCGACGTTCAGTACGCGCGTGGTCGTGACGCGTCCAGCGACATACGGTGGAGACGACAATGGGCGGAGCTACGGCACGATCAAGACGCGGCTGCCGAACGGCGACGTCGAGGTCATCACAGAGGATGAGCACATGATTTCTGTCCAAGTGGTGGCTGCGGACGCAGTGGAGCTCCTGCCGTCGGTGAACGAACTGAACCTGCAGATGCGCGACCTTGTCCACACGTCCAAGACGCTCTACGCTGGCCGGAAAGTTCAGGTAAACCTCTATCCCGGCAGTCGGTTCTCCGGCCACGGTGTCGTGACACTCGAAGTCGCGAGCGACACGACATTCAACGTGCTGCTGCGGAACCGGATCCGGCTCGTGAACGTCCCGGCTGAGAAGCTCGTGCCGCTCCAGGAGAAGAAGAAAGTGGCGGTGACGATCACCGAAGACCAGTTCCTCGTGTGCAGCGGAAAGGCGAAAGTGTACATTGGCGACCAGGTCTTTGTCAAATGCGACGGCGACTACGAAGGCGTGGTCGAAGAGAAGGTCGGGATCCTCAACGGCGTCTTCTCGAACAAGACCGCGGCCGTCGACTTTGCGGACGGCTCAACGGGCTACGAAGTCGCGCCGGCGCTCATCACGAAGCGCAAGCGGCCCAAGGTCTCGGCCGACACAGACCTCATGTCGCTCAAGAACGCAGTCCTCATGCAAGCATCCGGCGGTGGGAGCGAACGCCTGGAAGTCGGCTTCCACGTCAAAGCCGACCACCCGCGGAAAGCGTCGGTCGAGACGTGCGTCGTGATCCAGACGCACCCGAGCACGGCCTGTGACGTGCGCTTCTCGGACGGCACGATCGCGTTTGAAGTGTTCCCGTCCCAGATGATCCTCGACAACGCCGAGCGTGCGTCCGCTACGTCAGCCGGGACGCGGTCCGCACCAGCGCTTCTCCGGGACGCAGCCCCAGGCGAGTACGTGCTCGCGTGGAGCTCCCGATTCGGCCGCTACTGCTCCGCGAAAGTCGCAGGAAAGACGGCAGCCGACGGTGTCGCCGCGCTCTACACGATCGTGTTTGACTATGGCGAACAGAAAGCGAACGTGCCGCTCGAGAAGCTCGCGCCGCTTGACCGCCACGACGCGCTCTCGCCGACCCAGAAGCTCACGAACTACAGTATCGACACGATCGGGTTTGAGATCTCGCCAGTCGCGTTCGCCGTCGGGGAAGTCGTCGCAGCACGGGTGCATGGAAGCGTCCAGTACTACCGTGGTTGGGTCGAAGCGGTCCAAGAGAAAGAGCGCGTGTGCGCAGTCCAGTTCGACTCGTCCGAGCGGGACGAGCACGTACCGTTCTCGTCCATGTTCTCTGTCGACGTGCGCAACCGGTTCCAGTCTGTCGGGAACCGTGTCGGGTCGTCGTCCGGCGGCGGCTCCCGGCTCTCGCACGTCCAGGACGAAGGCGCGATGGCAGCAGCTGCAGCTGGGGCCGCGACGACCGCGGACGACGCGGTCCCGAACCGACGGCGACGGCACTCGGGCGGCTCGGTCGGCAGTATCATCATGTCGGTCGCGGGCAGTATCTTCCGGTCCCGGAAAGAGAGCGAGCAGGCGGAGCGTCGGCGGGGGTCGCACTTGATCACAGAGATTGGAGCGGTGCTCCGACGACGCGCGGACCCGTGAGGCGACTGACTAACTGGAGGCAGCCGCATGAGGCAGTTGGTTTGGTTCGGTCTCAGCACCTGTGCCGACCACCTTATCGAGTGAACACTTTTGAGGACTTTGAACGTTAACTTATGCGTGGGACGGAGCGCTCGGTATTGTACTGGCGCGGAGGGTGGAAATACCGGTAAAAGGAGCGGCTCAGTGGTGGAAAGCGACCAACGTCCTGTCGAGTCCTACGAGAGGCCGGCCCCGAGCCCGATGAGGATCATGACGATGATGAGCGCAAAGCCACCGTAGCACATGAGCTTGAAGCGCGAGCACGCGCAGTACTTGGTGCGCTGGTCGGCTTGCTGGACCTCGGCGAGCGCCTTGCCCACGTTCTCCTTGGCCTCTTCCGTGTTCTCCTCAATCTCGACTGTAGTAGTGCCACACAAGCGAGCGTCAGCACTGGGCGCTCTCCGCTCCGTCTCCTCCCCTCCCGTTCAACCAAACGTACCGACCACCTCGCCCTGGTCCTGGATGAGCCCGTCAATCTCTTGGAACGCCGCGTTGACTTCGCGCAGCTGGTGGTTGATGTGGATAATGTCCTCTTCTCTCCGCGCCAAGTCTACCGAGCGTTAAGTACGACCGTGTGAGCCACGACCAGCCATGTCCACTACGCAACCACACAAGCGACGGACGTACGCACCGTCTTCGTCGTAGGCAATAATGTTGGCCTGGGCGTAGATCTGGTCCTCGTTGTAGTTGGCAAACTCGGGCTGCGTCTTCTGCTCGTTGTGGTTGAACGAGTGCGACGAGCGGCGAATGAACTCGACCGACTGCTTCTCCGACTCGACGAGTTTCGTACACGTCTCTTCGAACGCGCGCACTTGGTTCTTAAAGTCGGTCGAGAGCTTCGCGACCTGCGTCTTGCGCATGCGAGCGCCAGTGCTCGACTTGTTGAGCTCCTGGAGGCGCCGGTTGATTTTCGTCACGAGCTTGTTGCCCTTGTCCGAGAGCTCGCGGAGCGCCTCGTGGTTCGCGCGCGAGTCCTGCGGCGTGTTGAAGAGCGACATCTTTTGCGCCATCGAGCGCGTGAGCTGGTTGAAGCTCGAGATGCCTTTCGACGTCTCTTGAATGAGCTTCTGGAAGCGTTCGTCCGAGAGCCCGCGCTCGCGCGGCGACTTAGCGGCTTGGTACCGGTCGCCCATGCTGCTGGTGGCGCGTGGGAACGAACGCCTTGAGAGTGAGCGAGGGTGGACTGTAGGCAGCCGTTTGGTCGGATGCGGACGAACGAGTAAGTGCGCAAGTGCGCTGGGTCGAACGATGTGAGGCAGCAGCCAAGTCACGTGATGTCCAGACGACAATGGAGTCAGATAATGATGGGAAAAAAGTGAACGATGCCAACCTATAAAACGAAAAATGGGAATTGAGTCTGTCAAACGATATTATCAAACAGGGATTTCTTACGTTATAAATTGTTATTCTTGTATCAAAGTACAAAGTACAAACTAAAATCTCTATTTAATAAGAGAGGCAACCGTCTACTGAAAGAGCCGCTGTCCAGGAATGCAAAGAACAACGACCTAACATACAAACAAGAATGACCTGGAAGGAACTCTTGTGCTGAGCAAAGAAACCATTTGCCAAGGATGGTGTTCGATGATATGGCTGCAAACGGTGTGTTGATGGCGCTACTGATATTGACGCTAACAACGGCACTGTAGGTTACGAAGTCTACTGAAGAATCTGGATCGCGATTACTTTAATCTATACAGTATGGGAATTAAGATTGGTGTGGTAGCTGATGCTGTTCGCGTGAATGACGACTTGCAGCGCTATGAAGTGAGTGTGGAGTCGTCCGCCGTCGTCTTGGCAAGCGAACGTGAAGCGGGACGACAACATGTCTGTCGTTAAACGTTGTGAGTCGAGGAGAGCTAAATAACCTTTTTTAGCTATACATTCATGTATGCAAAAAAATACTTTTTATCAATTATGGCAATAAGGATGAATGAAAGGAATTGCTGATCATTGATTCTCGTTTTCGACATTTATTGAGCGAGTTTATCATGTATTACGTACAATTAGTTTAAGGAGATATCGATGTCTACCTGCACAGTATTTCCTGTGCAAAAGGCTGGCTCTGAAAACTGGCAGTTTGACCGATCGCTGTCGCTTGTTGTTGCATGCTGACCATGTCGTTTGAGGAAATCAGGTCGTGAGCAATGACGTGAGTTGGTCTACGTGTGCAGCTGTGAAAAAACGCACCTTGTATTACCTGCCATCCCGTGGTAAAAGAGCTCGAAGCCAGCTGTTACACTTGGATGATGAATGTTTGAAAAAAGTCGTGTATTGTAACTACAACCCTCGAGTAGAATGGACATCCTTTTGGTCCAAAAATATTGTGCTAAAAACAGATTAAATCAATTTTGAATTGGCACATCAGTAATGATCGTTTTGAAAAGGGAAGAATATGAAACGTTCTGGAATGGTGTGCAATTGCGCATGCGAATATCAATGTGACTGGAGCTCATTCGTTGAGACGAAGGTATTCGTTATGCCTTAAAGTAATACCCTTCAGTGCGTCGAGTTTGGTGCTCTGCCACATATTTTGTTGCCAAGGTATATTGAATATCGGAATCCCCGCTGCCGACAAGCTCTATCCCTCTTCGTTTCAGCGAGTGTGTGGGCGAGCGAGGGAGCGAGGGGGGAGTCCGAAAGCCCGAAAGCGAAAGCTGCGCGGAGTTTCTTCGCCCTCAGAAAGCAAAACTCGCTCCAGCAGCAGAAGCAGCAGCAGTCTCGAGTGGAAGCAGTCCAGTCGGTCGCCGTCGTCGTCTTCTCTTTCAGCTCTCCCCCCTTTCGAAAGCCCCCCTCTCACAAACGCAGCCAGCACCCATGGCTCTCAAGCGCATCAACAAGGAGCTGCAGGACCTCGGCCGCGACCCACCTGCGAACTGCAGCGCTGGCCCGGTCGGCGACGACCTCTTCCACTGGCAGGCGACGATCATGGGCCCCGAGGACTCGCCGTACGCGGGCGGCGTCTACTTCCTGAACATTTACTTCCCGGCGGACTACCCATTCAAGCCGCCCAAGGTGAACTTCACGACGCGCATCTACCACTGCAACATCAACGCGAACGGCGGCATCTGCTTAGACATCCTGAAGGACCAGTGGAGCCCCGCGCTCACGATCTCCAAGGTACTGCTCTCGATCTGCTCGCTGCTCACGGACGCGAACCCGGACGACCCGCTGGTGCCGGAGATCGCGCAGATTTATAGAACAGACCGAGCGCGTCACGACGCGACGGCGCGCGAGTGGACTGCCAAGTACGCGACTTAGATCGGCGATCGCTGCCTCCGGTGCGCTCGTCACTCCCCTTCGTCCCGTTCCTTTTGCACAAGGAGGTGGGTGAGAAGAGGGAAGGAGGAGGGGAAGTTTAAGCGGGCGAGAGTGTGGGCGAGGGAAGGCGAGCGTGGGACGGAAGGCGAGCAAAGGAGGGGGTGGAGGGGTGCGCTGTTTGCTTGTTGCGCGCCATTGGGTCGCTTCCGCTTTCCTTTCGTTGAGATAACAGAAAGCAATACACTGCCTGCTCTTGAACACCCACCCACCTATTCGTTTCCTTCTGGTTGCTGCTGTTGCTGCTGTCGTCACTCTGTGACTCAGCAGCCGCCAAGCTCTTGGGTGCCAAGTGGGTGTCATTTGCTGTCTGTACCCAACCAACTCCCTCTCAGTGAGGACGGGTCGCTAGTGAAGAAACTGCATGTGCTGCTCAAAAGCCAGCAAGTGAAGGAATGAATGTATTCCCGACGGCAACTTTCACAATCACTCCCTCCCTCCCTTGCAGTTGGCGGAAAGCCGCCTCAGTGCGGTGGTGGCCGCAATGCCCGCAAGCCACACGCTCGCTCTCGCTCTCTCTCGTCGTCCCTCCCTTCTCAGAAGCTGCTGCAGCACCAGCTGCCCTGCGTCGACGACCGCGCGTCCGCGTGCGACGGCCGGAACGCGTCACCACGCTTGCTCACGTCCGCCTTGCGCTCAAAGATGTCCTTGTGCTCCAAGACGCTGGTCACGAGCGCCTTCGACGCGTCGTCAATATGCTTGTTCTCTTTCGCCGACGTCTCAAACCACCCCGCAAAGCCGTTCGTCTCGCAGAACGCGTCCAAAAACGTGCGATCGACGTCTCCCGAGAGATCGCACTGGACAAGTGCGGGCGTCAGTCAGTCAGTCCGTCAGTCCTCCACAGAGCCTTTGGTCGGTCGGTCGGTTGGCGTCCCAAGCAACAACACCCACGAGCTGTCTCGTTACCTTGTTGCCGCACAGAATCACCGGCAGCGGCTTGCCGTTCGGGAGCTCCACCTGCGTGGTACACAAGCGCTCGTGATGAGTCGCCACACACAGGACCGCCTTCACATGAGGCGACTGCGATCGAATGCTAGCGCACCTTCGAGTCGATCTCTTTCTTCCACTATAGCGGGGAACGGAGGTTCCACACACACACGCTCTCAGCACCGTGACGCACAAGACCATCCGAACGTAGAGAGGAGGAGGAGGTAATCACGCACTTTAATGACGCTCTCAAACGTCTCTGGGCGAGAAATGTCGTACACCAGCAGTGCGCCAAGAGCGTCTTTGTAGTATACCTGCGCCAGTACCGTCACGCAACGACCCACATACGTACATTCAGCCCTCCCTACCCAGTTGATTCCCCTTCGTACACACACGCACCCGGTTCAGCGCTCGAAAGTGCTCTTGTCCTGTACGTAGTAAGCAGGTCGCCGCCAGTATACAACCACATCCGCCCATAGCGTCAGCCGATTTTCCCCCATACACAGACGAGAGAAAGAGAGAGAGCGTTTGTCACTACATCTTCGACAACCTTCTCCGACCTCACAGACACACGCACGCACGCACCCGCGATGTCCCACAGCTGGAGGCGCACCGTCGTGCCACTCACGGTCACCGCTTTAAGCGCAAAGTCCACGCCGATCGTCGTGCGGTGGTGCTCCGAGAACGCGTCGTGCACGTAGCTGCGCCACCCACAGAGTTCAATGGGTTCACCCCAAAGGATACGTTTACACACCACGAACGCCCATGTAAAAGAGCGAGAGGGGGAAAGAAGCGCACGCACCGCTTGATGATGCTCGTCTTGCCAGTGGCAGCGTCTCCAAGCACAAGCACCTTAATGACCGCGTCCTGCGCAGCACTCACGCGGCGTTCGGTCATCTTCGTCCCGCTTCTTGCCGCGCTTGCTCTCGGCTCTTTGATTTTGTGGAGTTGAAGCACGTGTTCTCTAGGAATGTGGGCCACACCATGTTCATTTATCTTTGCAATTATATCCACTTACAAATGTCAAGTGAATGCACCACTCGCATTCGTCGTATCCATTCAGTGTGAAACATGGCTTCAACAACCGACTCGGACGCGAGTGGCGGTCGCCGCGCCACGAAGCCTCGGCGCGTGGACGCGGTCGTACTGACGCTCGAGGACGTTCTCTTCGACCATACGGGGCAGCTCGCACACCTCGCAGTCGCACGCGCGGAGCAGCAGTTGGTGCACGAGCGCGCGTTCGCGTCCGCCGCCGCGGCACGTGAAGCGCTTCTCACGTTCCGGACCGCGTTCGGCTACCGCAAGCGCTTCCCGCGCTTCGTCGACGGGCTCCGTGCGCGCGGCGCGCTGTCGCCAGACGCAGCAGCGCGCGTAATCGCCGCCTACTATGAGAGCCAGCTGCGTGAGGCGCGCACGATCTGCCCGTTCGCTCACGCACGCGCAACACTCGAAGCGCTTGCCGCTGCTGGCTACCAGCTCGCGCTCGTGCTGGTCGGCAAGCGGGACGTGCAGCTCGAGCGCCTGCGTACGCTCGGGTTCGAGAACCTCTTCCGGCCTGAGTTGCGCACGTTCGTCGACTGTAACCCGAGCGACGCGCAGCTCACGCGCGCCATGAAAGACGTCACGCGGCGCCTCATGCTCTCACCGTCGGCTGTGCTCTTTGTCGGCCGCAAAGTGTTCTACGAGATCAAAGCGGCGAACGCAGTCGGCTTGATCACAGCGCGCATGGTGCGTCCAGGCGTCCAGTCGTGCGATGGCGAGAGCAGAGCTGGGATGCGTGTGAGTGTACTGACGTGGCCCTTGTCGCTTCTCTCTCTCTCTATTGCTAGCTACACGGTAAGTACACGAGCGTCATGCCGATCGAGGAGCTCGAGCAGCCGAATTACCAGGTGCGTTGTCGTCAGCACAAGATAGGCAGCTTAGCTGTCCAGTGGTAGTGGATGCTGACGCCCAATGGTTCTCTCTATCTATCGATCAGATCAGCTCGATCGACGAAGTGATTGCGGTCGCGCAGCTCGCGGGGCAGCAGCTGATCAAGCCAAAGATCGTCGCACTCGGTGGCGGCACAGGGCTCGCCGTGCTGCTCAAGGAGCTGCGCAAGTACCCTGCTGACCTCACCGCCGTCGTGACAGTGTTCGACTCGGGACGGCACTCGGGTGCGCTCCGCAAGTACCTTGGGATCCTCCCGCCTGGCGACATTCGCAACTGCTTGGTCGCGCTCTCGGACTCGGACGAAGTCATGAGCCAGCTCATGAACTACCGCTTCAAAGAGAACTTCATGGAAGGCTGCAGTCTCGGGAATCTCCTGCTCGCAGCGCTCACGGACATCCACGGCGGCTTTGACAACGCCGTCACGTCGGTCTCGGACATTCTCAACGTCCACGGCCGCGTGCTGCCAGCGACGCTCGAGAGCACGGAGCTCTGTGCAGAGCTCGCAGATGGCTCCGTCGTGGTCTCAGAGGTGAACGTACGCAGTCCCGTGGTCGTCGACGCAGCCACAGGCGAAGAACGTCCGAAAGCGCCGATCAAGCGCGTGTTTCTCGCGAATGAGCACGTGGCGGCGTTTCTCCCGGCCGTGAAAGCGATCGAGAGCGCCGACATCATTGTGCTCAGCCCCGGCGGGTTCTACACGTCGATCATTGCGACGCTGCTCGTCCCCGGCATCCGAGACGCGATCCGCCGGAGCGCAGGCGCGACCGTGTACATTAGCAACGTCGCGACCCAGTGTGGGCAGACGGACGGCTACACACTGAGCGACACGATCGACACCCTCGGCGCGTACCTCGGCGACCACGCGATCGACTACGTGGTCGCGAACAACGCGGTGCCGCACTCCGCTGCGCTCGCACCGTACTTTGCACGCGGCGAGCAGCTCTTGCTGCCGACCCGCGAGATGGCTGCGCGTGCGAAGCCCGTGCTGCTCCAGGGCCGGACGTTCGAAGAAGTTGAGAGCAGCAGCAGTCGTGGTGGAGCGACGGCGGCGGAGTGGAACAAGACGCGCATGATCAAGCACAGTGGGGAGATGGTCGTTGCGATGCTCTACCAGATCATTGACCGGGAGCTCGAAGGGATGAAGTCCAAGCTCCTGCTCGACAGCAAGTTCCACCCGAGGATCCCACTGACACCGCGTGGACAGACAGGGCTGTCCATGACGACAACGACACGTCGCGACCGCCAGCGAGCTGTTGAACCCGCAGTCGACGGCGACGGGTCTTCTCAGCGTGGTGGAAAGGAGTCGGATAGTGCGACGTCCACGCGGAGTTCGGTCGTGGTGCTCAGTGTGCTGGTTGCTGTCGTTGCGATCTCGACGATACTCGGGTCAGTCCGTAGTCGTCGATGAGGTGAGTAACGAGCGACCAATACACCTAATGGACGACACGACTGGCAGGCAGCCACCACGCTTTCAACGCTTTCACTTACACTGCACAGGGCACCCACCCACAATCCCACCAGACCACTCGTTCGAACAACCGGACCGTCCGTCCGTCCACCCGTCCATCTTTCCATCTACCTGCTGGCTCCCGACACACTTGGTCGGTCAGTCAGTGATGACGACGCTGATGACGGCGCTGCTCCCGGTGCACTCGCTTGGAACGGTGTCGCGCCGATCTGGTCCTCAAAGCCGTGGTACGACACCATGAACTCACTGAACGCCTGCGTCGCGATGAAGAGGGTGAGGAACTCGCGCTTGTCGGGCGCCGACGCTGCCAAGTAGCTCGCTTCATCAAAGAACACCATCTTCTTCTTCGAGTGCTCGTCGGTCCAGACGTACCGGTGGTACCCAAAGTCCCCAATCAGGTTCTGCACGGTCCGGTAAAAGAGCGCGCGGACTGCGATCTCGGGGAACACGAGCGGTTTCGTGGGAAAGTGGTTGGCAAACACGTGGTCGCTCTTGCTCACGTTCGGCTTGAGGCACTCGTAGAGCGCGTCCCGGAGGCTGTAGAGCATCCGGTCTGGCAGTGCACACGGGACGTCGCCACGGAGCGTACAGCCCTTGTCGAGGTCGACAATGAGCATATCTTCTGCGAGCAACTCGCTCATCGTCGCGTCGTCCAGTGCGCTCTTCTCGACGCCAAAGATAAACGGCGTTGGGCACTCGAGGTACTGGAGCATGCGCGTGGGCAGCACCGGGACGTACACGTGCGGCCACAGGAGCGGGTACATGAGCGCACGGAGCGACTCGCTCGCTTTCATGAGCACGGACCGGTAGGACGAGATGAAGAGGATGCGGCTCTCAAAGAGCGCGGCAGTGAACACGAGGAGCACGGTCGCAATGTCGAGCGTGTCAAAGAGCAGCCGGATCGAGTGGTCGAGACGCGGGAGCGTCGCGAGCATCGCTGCTGTCGACGCAGAGGACGGCAGCGAACTGGACACGGACAACGCTGACGACGCCGGCGCCGGCGACGGTGGCGGCTGGTGGTACAACGAGATGTTCTCGAGCGAGACGGCGCGCGCAATCTTCGACAACACCTTCTTCTCGAGCGTGAACGGCTCACGCCCGAGCGCAGGCTTGGGCGGCGACCCAGCTGCACGCTGGAGTTTCTCGCGCGCAGCTTCAATCGTCTCGAGCTCGAGGATGAACTCGTACGCTTCCGCCAGTCGGGCACGCAGCAAGTCCACGAGCGGGAACTTGGATGCGATGCAGACGCCGTACGGGACCCACCGACTGGCGCCTTTCGCGTCCAAGCGGAGCTTCTCAAACTGCTTCACCGAGAGCACAGGCGCGGGCTTGTAGATGACAATGCACGCCGCAAAGAGCTCGGTCGCAGATGAGCTGTCGCCCATGCGAAAGTTGAACGCCATAGGCGGCGGACACGTCGCGGCCGTGAGCACAACGTTGTGCGGGTCGTCCGACCACGGGACAAGGAAGCTCTCGATCGACTTGTCGAGCGCGTGCGGCGTCGGGTCGTGCGGGAGCGGGTGCTGTACGACTCGCAGCTCGACGCCACTGGCACTCGCAGGGGCGTTCGTCGCCATGGCTTCGAACGTAAGCACGCCACAGATCGCTTCGTAGCCGCGTGTCGAGTGGAGGACTTCGAGCGACCGCTTCTTCTGGCTCTCGCGCGAACCTTCCGGCCAGTGGTGCGCACGGAGGCCGTAGCTCAGCAAGAGCGCAGAGAGCCGCATGGTGTCGTCGATCGACTCGTCGGCGTCTGACGAGACGCGTGCGTAGAGCGCAAACTCGGCGTACGCGCGGCTCGTGAGGAACCGGTGGTAGAGTTCGTTGTGGATCAAGTTGAACTTGGCAATGATGTCGTCCTGTTCGAGCTGGAGCTTCACACACGCGGTCGAGAGCGACTTGTCGAGCGCAATCATGTCCGCATCACCCGAGTAGTACTTTTGCGACACGTACTTGAGCAGCTTCCGGCATTGGTACGCGGCTTGGTCTTTCTTCTCTTTGCGCCGACCGGGCGTGGACTTGAGCAGCGTCAAGTAGTACCGGTACGCGGGTTTGAACTCGTACTCAATGTCGAGCCACAGCGCGATCTCGCGGTGGTAGTTGTGCGGGAAGAGGAAGATGAGGAAGAAGTTGGCGAACCGGTGGTTCAGCAGAATATCTTCGAGCCCAATCACCTCCCGCTCTACGGACCGGTGCATCTCGGCGTACAGTTCCGTCTTGCGAAAGTCCGGGAACCGTTCCATGAGCACGCGCTTGACACGGCTCGCAACCCCGTCGAACGTCCGCAGCGCGTCTTCGCCGCCCGTTGCGAGGTCCCGCTTGATCGACCGGAGGAGCTCCGAGTCGACGAGGTCGCTCCCAATGTGGAACGGCGCCGACTTGGCGAGGTACTTCATGGCGATCTTGACGCCGTACGTGCGCAGCATGAGCACGTCGTCTTTGCTAAACGGGACGCTCTGACCGACTGGGGGCGACGGTGCGTACCGGTAGTTGGCCCGCAGCGAGCACCAAAACTGTCGGTACTCTTCGAACGAGCAGAGAAAGAAGAGCTTGCTCTGGTCCGAGACGCTCGGGAGCCACGCGGCGAGGTACCGCATCATCCGTGGATTGCTCACGACTTCTTCAATCGACAGCAGCGTCGCGGGGTGCGGCGGCGCAGGGCTCTGTCCGATCAAGAGCTCTTCTTTGAACGCGCGCTGCACGACTTTGCCAATGTTGTTCTGGTACTGCGTCTGCATCCAGCGGTTCCACTTGTGGAGCTTCGCCGCGCCGACAGCGAGCGGGAGACTGTCGCCAGTCTGCATCTGCGCCAACAGGAGCTTCTGTTTGCTCGCCCACGCCTGCGCCGCCGCCATCGACGGCGTCGGCGCCGCTGCTGCTGGTGTCGTGACCGCTGTCGTACTCGGCGTCGGCGTTGTCGGTGGCGCCGCTGTCGTTGTGGCGGTCGTGGCCGTTGCGTTCGCGCCTTTCGTCGCCATGGTCGCAAAGAGAAAGTTGCGCGCTTTGAGCTTCACGTGCTGGGCCCAGCGGGACTTGGCGTTCTCGAGCTTCACGTCCTCTTCTTCCTCCTTGATGCTCGTCACTTCAATGCTCTTGGCGTCTTCGTCTTTCGCGCTCAGCACTTCCGAGACTTCCCGGACCGAGAGCTCGCGCTCGGGCTCAAAGAGCTCCGTCTCTTGGAGCATCTGCTCCGAGATGGTGCTGCGTCGGAGCGTCGAGCGGCCAGAGAACGAGAACGCAAAGCTCTCGGACACCCGGGACGACGAGAACGCGCTGCTGCTGCTCTCACTCGCTCGGTTCGTGGTCGCATGGAGGAGGAAGTCGTCCCCTCGGTCCGTGTACACGGCGGTGCTCCGGGCGCTCGCGAGGCTCTCGCGGATCACGTCTTCTGCGGAGATGGTGCTGTCTGGTGGGATCTGCGGGCCTTGTGCGAACGCCGCTGGTGGATGGACAGACGACACACGACTGTTAGAAGAGGAATGAATGAGAGGAGCCAGGAAGCCAGGAGGACAAGAGGAACGTACAGTAGCGACTGCTGCTGCTCGAGAAGCTGGACGACGAGTCACGCGAGTAGGACGCATCGACGGACTGGCGCGCCGAGTCGATCTCCATGAGCAGAAAGTTCGCGCGTGACGACGACGAGGAGAACGCAGCAGCGGACGACGAACTCGCGAGGGCTGCAGAGCGACGGGCGGCAGCGGCTGCTGCGACGCCCCCTGCGCTTAAGTACGCATGGCTCCGTGCGCTGTGGTGGAGGGTACTCGGAGCGTCTGCAGACACGCTGCGGCCAAACACTGCGGCCTCAAGCAGCGTGGGAGTGGAGGAAGTGGTGGGCGGTGGTCGCAGCGGCGCGGTCCCTGTCGGTGTCCGCGCGCTGCTGCTGCGCCCCGAGAGACTCCGAGAGGGTTTTAAGCTCGTACCGGTGCTCGTGGGTACGGGGGACGGCGCTTTGGAGCCGGATGAACGGCCGGCGTCGCTCATATGAGCGAGCACAGGGTGGGCACAGCACGAAGGACCTTCACGGAAGGTACAGTACCAGCAAAACTCAGCATCCAATGAGACGCGGGAATATCAGTTGCATTACACACACGTCAGTGAGCAAGCACATCAAGAATACCGGTAATCAATGTGCCTGGAAAATTACCTTGATAGATTGTAATATTTCAGTTAACACCTCAACGACCGCGAATATTACAGATGTTATCTCAGACAACATGCTTAACATAAAGTGCGCGACAAAAGTCTTGGGAAAAAAATATTTTGTTGGCTGTACCGTCAATTTTGCTCGTAGAAGCTAAAAACTTATCAAAAACGATAGAGCGTTCTGCGACGATTGCGGTGATACAATCCGATCACCGAAATTCGCAGTACCGGCAACGCAAGGTCAAAAAAACGAATTTTTCACTATTTGAGTCATATCGAGAGTCTGCGGTCAGATTGGTA
>JAASGD010000362.1:0-24857 GCA_023334115.1 Globisporangium megalacanthum
CACAAGGACCTATTTGGAGCTGAATTTGAGTTTCAGCCAGTGTCTTGTGTGATGGTGGATTGAAATTCCCCGGTCAATTGATCTGTCTATCTATTTATATCAAATCCAAGCACAAATCGGCTGGCAATATGCATGAAGATCCTATCGTGTGTACAGTAGTCCACACTTTCATCTGGATTGCTTGGTGCTTCGTGTTGAGGCTCTAGTCGATGCAGCGATGGGTCCAGTGTAGCTAATTTATGCACTTGCGCAAATTCGTGGGGAGTGCTCGGAGAGGGCAATACCGGAAGGTCGACCGGTGAATGTTAGCTCCGATGGATGGACTTCGCTTTTTCCAAAAGCAATGACAGAAGCTGACAAAAAAACTCGTTTTGGATTCATTGTGTGCCAGGGTGTTAGGGTGTTGAAGTGGTTTAAGTGCCTATCGTCCGAACAGGGTCCACTAATCGGCATCTTGAAATTTGTATACTATCGTCCGAACGTACCCTGTTCGGACGATAGAGTACGGTTTGGGGGTACGCTCCATGGTGAAAGCAAGACTCCGCCCGAAGGGCGGTTTAGGGTTTTGCCTAATCTACCCCGGCCCGAAGGTCCGGATTAGGGTTTGCGTGTGCAGTCCCAGCCCGCGGGGCCGGATTAGGGTTTATACCCTACTTCTACGGGTAGGTTTAGGGTCAGGCTGTGTATAATTTAGGAACAGGTGTTCGGACGATAAACACTGAAGTGGGTTAATTGTCTTCAGTCCGATCACAACTGGATCGGACTGGATACTGTTCTGGTTTAGCTAAGTACGAATAATCTTAAAGAGCCATGCACTCCGGCCAGAGCGCTCATATAGCTTGCCCAGCACAGCCACCAACACAGCCGCTATGGACGCAGCTCCTCCCGCTGGCGACAGCCTGGCGAATCTAATGGACTCTGCCTACACTACTGCAACAAAGCAACACGCCAACGCCGCAATGAAGAAGTTCCACCGCTTTCTTGCCGCCTCGACCTTCCGGTTCACAACGACGGCGATCACAGCGGGCGATGTGAACGAGGACCTCATTGGTAAGTTTGCAGCCTTTTTGTTCAACGACCCAGCGATCGGCTTTTCGGCGTTGACTACCTACTTAAGCAGCGTTAAGAGACAACTGACAGACCAGACCCGCACCACCTTCTTTCGCGACCGCAAGAGCTGGTACAAGCAACTGCGAGCAACGCTCCGCAAGAAGTACCTTGAGAAGAGCAACGACGAAGGAAAGCCGCTGCAAGATAAATCCCCTCTGATGACCCTCGAAGACTTGAGCACGCTCGAGCGCGCGCTCTAAGAGAAGAACACTCCCACAGCACTAAAGGATCGCACGCTTCTGGCCTTTCAATGGAGCCTCGTGGGTCGCAGCTCAAACGTGGGCGACATGGCGTTCTCGCACATGCAGTGGATGGGTTCGTTTCTTTTGGTTCGGATCACGCGAAAAAAGACCAACCAACAGCACTCTGTGGCGGTGTTTCCCTCAGCGCTGCCCTGGGAAGCCGATCCGCTCCATTGCCTTGCAACTCAACTCACAACAGATCCGTACAATGGCTCAGGTCGTGTGTTCAGTCAAGTCAATGCCGAGAGTAAAGTCCAGTCGAACGTCTCAGCCCACATCAACCGCGTTCTCAAAGCGTTTGGCAGCGCACCTGACATCACACCCAACCTCAAATCCCACTTCAGTCGCCGTGGATCGGCGGCAGCGACTGCATCCAGTTCTGATGCCAATCTAAGCGATCTGGCGCATCGCGGGAGATGGACCACGGATGGGTTCAACACACTCCTCGAATACATCTCAGAGACCTCCAACGCTGACCACCGAGTAGCAAGAGTACTGGGCGGCTGGAGCAACCCGCGAGCACAAGTGGAGCCTCCAAAACCGGATGTCGGCACGTCACGCGGTCGGCTGCAGCGTGCTTTTACTGATGCGCTCTTCCTTCACACAGTCACGCGGTCGCGCGCGACTCTTTCAAGCACGTGCTCGCAGCGTCACTGCTACTGTACTTCGAGACTACATATCCAACGAGGCACCAACATTCACTCCACGTCGCAGTTATTCGGGCGGCTCGGGTTGCGGATTCTGTCCTCACAGAGCAGACGGCTGTGCAAGTTCTCGCTGAGTGGGGAGAGTCGGTGCGCAAGCGGTTCGTGCTCGAAAATGCTAGCTCACTCATTCGCACAGGTGAGTGCCAGCCTGTCGAGCAGCGCAGCTGAGCACCAGCACCCCAACCTTGCGACGCTTGGCGACGTGATCGGCCAACTCTCCGCGCTCCGGAGTCAAACAGCTGCTGATGTGGCGACGATTTGTAGCCGTGTCGATGGCGCCTCGCGCCAACTTGAAGTGCTTGTCAAACTTCGCAAAAAGCAGACAGCACAACAAGAGACAATCACGCGTCAGCTTCGCGAGAGTGCGGACATACAATCACAGTTGTTGACAATCGTTGCTCACCTCGCCACCAAGCCTGCACCGATCAGTGTGTGCGCCGCTCATGGCTGTCCCGACGCCGAGACACACCCCGACCAAACCAACCGTTTCAATCTCAGAGCTTGAGGGAAGAAGCCAGCTTGGCGCTGGCTGCCATGATCACGACACCAAGCAGTGGTCCCCCCGCGGGAGAAGTAACTCAAGCGGCACCCCTCGCCACGCCTCACCTCTGGCCGCGTGATCTGATGTCACTCAAGGGATGGAAGCTAAGCGACCTGCTGTACCGATTCTGGCATGACAATCTGATAGACGTACCGTGTGATCGCAGAAACCACGCCCAGCGAGACGCTCGCCATGCCGCATCGATTGCAGCATCAATGCTCGGCGCGCGAGTCCCTCCACGCAGCCACCAGATTGTCGGCGACGGCGCCGAGCAGAGATGGCGAGACGACATCAGGCAGCTCGCTCAAGAAGCACAGACCCGAATACTCCCTGCTCTTCAGCCGCCTGGAAGTTCTCGGAAGCGCAACTTTACCGGAGCGGTCTCTGCAATACTGAAAGAGTGGCCGAAGCGTCCGAAGTCATGATGGTCATTTTGCGCTCGCCTCGCAGAACATGGTCAATCGAACCTCACACAAAGAAGAACAAAGAGCGCATTTGCATCCATACACGTACACAAGTCTCATGACTTCTTCTCCTCTTGCTTGTCTCGCAAATCTGATCTCTTCTTTGCTGCCAAGAACTGACGCGATCGCTCGCACATCGGCGTGCGTGAGACTCGCACACGTACTGGTTCGCTTCGCAACTGCTGTTTATTCACGAGCATAAACAAGCCATCGTCAACACCGGTGCATGCTCAACAGAACACACACAAGACCGCCACCGCCCTCTCTTTTGCTGCGCACACGTACTTGTTTTGCGGTCGCTTGCTCTGTGTTTCGGCGGTCGACTGGCCGATGCGCTTGCTCTCACTTTCTCACTCACAGGTCGCAGTGCGCGAGACTCGAGCGCATTCTTGGTCGTTTCACAATCGCTGTTTAATCAAGAGCATACACAAGACATCGTCATCATCGGAGCATGCTAACTAACACGCACACACGCAACACCGCCACGCTGTGATTTGATGCAGACACGTACGTTTATTGCGGCTGCTTGCTGTGTGTGCCGGCGGTCGGCTCGTTGATGTGCTTGCTCTCGCTTTTTCACTCGAACGTCGGCGTGCGCAAGACTCGCGCGCGTTCTTGTTCGCTTCGCAATTCCTGCTCATTCACGGGCATAATCAAACATCGTCATCATCGGCGCATGATAATCAACACGCACACACACACACAACACCGCCGCCGTCCTCTCAATTGATGCGCACATGTACTTGTCTTGCGGCTGCTTGGTTTGTGAGCTGGTGGTGGTCGGCACTATCTTGGAAATTGTTCTCTGAGTGAGCACGACAGTCCCCCGTCTCCCAAGTTCGGACTCAATCAGATTAATTGTCAAGTCTCCTGTAGGATTGGCTGGTTAATAGTTTGTTCAGGTTAATCGTGATCCTCCGATCAGAATGTCTCGATACCCGAGTTCGGACTTTGATCGGAGTAACCCGATTAAAGTCGCAGGCATATCAATTACACACTCTAAATAGCAACTTGATGATATTATGTACAGAAGGTTTTCAAAGTATCTGCGGAGCCAAAAACGCCGCTTTTTGCAAGTGGACCTCGATGTCTGCGATGAATATTAAGTGTCGGAGAGATTTGCCAGTTACAATCGAAACCAGTCAGTCGTTTCACAACCACCTCCGTCGCGTCGAGTTGCCTTGCAGCGCCAGTCTCGAGCGCACATCTCGACAACAGCCATATCAGCTCTTGCTGCCTGCGTGCGGCTGCTTTGATCTCCATGGCGGGGTTCTCGCTGCGCAAGGTCCTCCTGTTCACACTCAACCTGGCGTCGACACTACTCACGCTCTTCACTGGGTTGCGCGAAAACCCACTCATCGTGTTCACGACCGGCCGCTACGACCTCACGCAGGCGCGCACAGACGATGGCTCGCTCAACTACCGCATCGTGTCGGACGACTTGCTCGAGATCGACCGACTCGCAGATCTTACCGAGGTGGGGAAGACGTACCGGTTCTTCTCGGCACCAGCACGCGGTCCGCACAACCTCGGCAACGATCGCAGCAACTGCCTCAAGATCAATTCGATGAATGTCTCCATTCTCAACATCTACTACGAAGATATGTACGGCCATAGCAATCGGCGCACGCAAGTCTACACGTTCAGCATCTCCGCCCCAAAGTGCGACGTCGCGAACTTCAAGCCGGACTGGGTCAAGACGTGCATCTCGAGCCGCAACAACAACGAAACTGCGTGCAACCAGTACATTCTCGACAACTTTGACTCGCTCGCAAAGAACCGCCTCATTCGACGCGAGACAGAGGTGGACTTTGGCACCAATGGGCGCCGTACCTCAAGTGCCGTGGTCGCCCGCCGCGCACCTTTGACTTCACTGCTGACCTCATTCTACACCAGTCATACTGGGCTGGCGGCACATACTACATGCTCTTCCTCACAAGTGATTGCCTTGCTCAGTCCCAGCTGCACACAAGTGACCGCGAGTGGGGGCTCTTCAAGATCGAAGCTGTCGACAAGCTCCAGGGCGTCGTTGGCGCCGTCGACAGCACTAGCTGGTTCACCAAGGTTGTGACGTTCTGCTACGGCGCTGTCTCGATATCGATGATCGTCATGGGCATCTTCTCAATGATCGTGCAGTCCAGAGAGGTGTTTTACATCCCGAGCGTGAAGCGGTTCGAGCGAGAGCGAAGGCTACTCAAGTACGTCTTTCCGTCCATGGGAGCGGTGCAGCACCTCACGAACAGCAGCGAGAACGTCATTGTCCGCTTCAAAGGCAACTTCTTCATGGCGTCCGACGTCTGGATGAACCACTGGCTCTACATCTGGCTCAGTATCCTCGACTCGCTCCTGAACCTCCGCATGACGTACTACATCTTCCAAATGGGCACGTGGATGCTTAGCAAGAAGCTCAACATGGAGAACTTCATCTTCATGTGCTCAGCGCTGACACGACTCACGTGGGTCCTGTGTCTGGCGCACACTGTGCTTCGGTGGAGTCTCAAGATCGCTATCCGTAGCCTCAAGGCGTTCCGGTTCGTCCGCCCAGCACTGCGAGAGAAGCTTGAGTGGTACGTGGACGCGTCCGCGCTCTTCGTGAGCTACAAGATCTACAGCATTCTGCTCTTTGTGTTCCTCTACATCCTCCTCGTGACGATCAAGGCCACGACGTTCATGGTCCGGAAAGACCCAAAGCGCGGCGTCTTTAGTGGCTCGCCGAACATCGCCCAGTTCTGGAGAAGCGAGCTGGCGTGCGACCTGTTCGTGTTCATCCCGATCCTCCTTGGCGCTGGCTTCTTACTCAGCACACTCGTGCTGCTCACCAAATACAAGTACGTCGCGAACAAACGCGTGGTGCAGCTGCTGCAGCAGCGGTACATTGTCGTCGGCTGGGACGTGCTGGTTGCGATGGAGGCGTTGGGAATCGATCCACTGCGACGCGAACTACTGAACGAAGACGAGCACAATGTTACAACGAGCTGCTCGATCGGTGCACTGCTTCAGCAACTGTACACGTCAGGACCGAGCGGGCTGGTGCATCTCGCTGGCGACTACATCTTTGTCGACGGCGGCTTTTCAAAGGACCCGGAGCAGCGTCGATACCCTGTGAAGCAAGCGATTGCGATCGGACTCTGCAAGAACGGACGGGCCAGTAGTGGCGCCAAGTACACGGTCGCGGCAACGCCCATCGAGACGAGAGACGAGACACGAAGCGACGCCGCCGACAACTCGGGCGAGGGAGAAAGCACAGCTGGGGGGCTCGTGAAGACGAGAGGGGCGCGCAGTCTCTTTGACCGCAGTTTCAAGCTCTTCAGCGACGGCCGCTTCGGCCATATCTTGCTCGTGGACGAAAGCGAGCCAGGCAAGATCTGGGCGAACTCGACGACGGCGCTGAACGAGTTTGTCGTCCAGGACGCGCTGTCGTTCACTGGGATCCTCGACATCAAACCGCTACTGGGCAACGACAAGAAGCTCCGCATTTCACGATCTGTCGCGTTGTTCGAATAGAAGGTGGACACGAAAGACCTGTTGCTGCCACGCTGTCAGCTGGTCGGATCTCAACGCTTCAGCCTCAGCGAGGAGCCGGTGGCTTGGCTCAGCTGAAAGGTCCTTTACACCTGAGTTCCTGAGACCAGCGTGCATCGATTGGACCGCGAGACCCGACGAAGTAACTGAAAGTTAGAAGACGCTGTGAAGCGTCACGTTCAGTAACCCCTCTTGGAGGTCTGGCGAGCTCTCGGGTCGGCTTCGCTCAGCAAACGATTCAGTCTCCGCTTTTCTCTCGTTCAGCGTGACGGACCTAACGCCACTGCCGCCATGAAGTGGTGGGTGCGCCGTGGCCGGCGCTTGATCCTGCTCGCACTAAACCTCGTCTCGACTGCACTCACGCTCTTCACGGGACTGCGCGAGAACCCGCTCGTCGTGTTCGTGACGGGTCGGTACGACCGCATGCGGTCGCGACTCGTCGACGGTGCGATCAACTACGAGATCGTCCACCCGACGCTCTTCCGCACCATGCAGCTCGAGGACTTGACTGAGGTCGGGCGAAGCTACCGGTTCTTCTCAGCGCCAGATCGGTACACTGCGAACGTTGGTGAGGACCGGAGTACGTGCCAGCGCGTGAACTCGATCAACACGACGGTGATCAACATTTGCTACGACGACTTCTGGGGCAAAGCGCCGCGACGGACGCAGACGAACCTGCACAGCATCTCGGCGGCGAACTGTGCAGTGATCAACTTTAAGCCCGCGTGGGTGGCCAAGTGCGTCGAGACGCGGGGAGCGACGAACGCGACTGCGTGCTACGAGTACATGCTCGAGAACTTTGAGGCGCTCGCGAAGAACCGACTCATCCAAGTCGGCATTGAGAGCGACTATGGAACGATTGGCGCAGTCTACCTCAAGTGCCTCGGTCGTCCTGAGAAGCCGTTCACGTACAAGTCCGACATGATGGTGCACCAGAACTACTGGGCTGGCGGGAAGAACTACATCATGTTCCACACGAGCAGTTGCCACGCGATCCCGCTCGTGCGCGACGTGAACTGGGAGTACGGACTCTTCCAGACCAAGGCCGACAGCGACCGAGCGGTCGTTGTCGGTGCGCTGGACACAGAGAGCCACGTGACGACAGTCGTCACGCTTCTGTACGGTATCATCTCGATCGCACTCATTCTCCGAGGCATCTACATGGCGATCGCACAGTCAGCCGAACTGCTCTACATCCCAAAATCCCAGCGGTTCCTCAAAACGCAGCACTATCTCCAGTACGTTGCGCCGTTCATGCCGGTATTGGCGTCGATGCCGCAAGAAGAGACGTCGGTGATTCGCTTCAAAGGCTCGATCCTCATGGGTTCGGACGTCTGGATGAACCACTGGCTCTACATCCTCATCAGCATTGTCGACTCGGTCGTGAACATCCGCCTCACGTACATCATCTTCCAGACCGGGACGTGGATGCTCAGCAAGCAAGTGAACTTTGAGAACTTCCTCTTCCTCTGCTCGGCGCTCACCAAGATGACGTGGCTCATGTGTTGCATCCACTCGGCGATCCGCTGGTGCATGCGCGTCCTCATCCGCGGGCTCAAGTCATTCCACGCGGTCCGACCAGCGCTTCGCGAGAAACTCGAGTGGTACGTCGACGCGTCGGCCATGTTCCTCAGCTACAAGCTCTACAGCATCTTGCTCTTTATGCTGCTCTACGTCTTTGTCGTGATCAACGGCAACACGACGTTCATGGTGCGCCAAGTCCCACCGAAACAAGGCGTCTTTGGCGGCGACCCGAACATTGCGCAGTTCTGGCGCAGCGAGCTCACGTGCGACTTCTTTGTGATCTTGGCGGCCATGACGCTCGTTGGCTACCTCGGTGGCTCGCTCGTACTGCTCACGCGGTACAAGTACGCGACGAAAAACAAGATGCTTCAGCTCTTGCAGCGGCGGTACCTCTTTGTCGGCTGGGACTCGATGGTCGCGATGGAAGCGCTCGGCATCGATCCGCTCAACCCCGAGCTCGTCGTCGACGGAGTCGCCATGACGAACTGCTCGCTCGGGTCGCTGCTGCGGCAGCTCTACGTGTCGGGTCCGAGCGGCTTTGTCGCATTCGCGGGCGACTACATCTTTGAAGAAGGCGGCTTCACGCGACCACCTGTCGTGTTCACGTACCCGATCAAGCAGGCGCTCGCGCTCGGCCTCTGCAAGACGCACCGGCACTCTCAGCTGTCCAAGTACACTGTCTCGACAATGAAAGACGAGGCCGATGCGCGTCCACGGCGGCCAAGTACAGTAGATCTCACTACGTTTGGGATGGACGACAAGAGCGGACGCAGCCTGTTTGATCGGAAGCTGCTGCTGTACCCACACGGTCGGTACGGCAAGATCCTGCTGGTCGACGAGGTCGAGCCGGGGAAGGCCCAGAAGAACGCGAGCTCGGCCCTCATGGAGTTCGCAGTGCAGGACGCGCTCTCGTACATGACGATTCTCGATATCAAGCCGCTCATGGGGAACGAGAAGAAGCTGCACATTCGATGAGCCAGCAGACATGCAAGTAGGTCCAAGTGGAAGAAGAAGAAGAAGAAGAAGAAGTGGGGAATGAGTGACGAGCACTGAATGGCAGCAGTGAATGGCAAGAGTAGAAGCTGCAATCGAGTCTCTGTTTCGCTCTCTACCTGCTGGCGCTGATCACATACGCGGTGGGTACGCGCAGCCTTGGAACTGGAGCTCATCGCCTGTCGCCGCCTTGAGTTCGTGCGCAAATTTGTGGCACTTGCTCGTGACTGCGTCCATGTGCTCTCGGATCTGCAGATCAAGAGAGAGAGAGACACACACACCTGGTGGTGTAAGCGAAAGCAGCAGAGAACCAGCAGGTAGAACGGTGGCCACGCACCCACTTTACAAGGTCCTGAGAGGACAGGGCCTGGCCGACCACCCCGCCGTCGCCTGGCGTCTCAATCTGAAGCGAGCGGACGAACATCCACTCGGACCCAGTGAGTCGCGACGGCGGCTTCACCTCTCCGTGTTCGTCAAAGTCTTTCAGCGCAGTCTTCATGCGCTCCCGGACCAAGACGACTTCCGCTACTTTCTCCCAACTCGCGAGCGAGCACTGGAACACGTCCGCGTCCTGCAGCTCGGCGTACTTCTCGAGCATCAAGAGCTTGTGCGAGAACGGGAACTCGAGCACGCGCCAGATCTCTTCCAGCCGCGCCTGCATCGCCAGCGAGCCTACCGTCTGGCCGGACGCGTGGGAGTGGTGCAAACTGCTACTGCTCACTTGGTGCAGCAGCTTCCCGTGTCGCTTCTTCACCGCCACGACCTTCTTCTTCCGCGTCCCGTTGTACGTGATCGCGCTCGCGTTGCTGCGCGAGCTACGAGCCGACTCGAGAGCGTAGAACGAGTACGCGACCGAGGACGCGTCGCCAGTGTCGTTGTCATCAACGCGTTCGTGGTCGAGCGCTTCGTTGTCGTCGTCGTCGTCGTCGTCGCCGACCTCACCGCCCGTGAGATCGTAGCCAAACGTGTCGCCGCCATCGTCGTCGTCATCGTCATCTTCGTTGCTCGCCTCCGTCACTGGCGCTGGGCCGTTCGTGCCTTGTGCGGACGGGTGGTGCCACATCCACGTCTGGGCCGAGTACCGCCGCTCTTCCATGCGGGCGTTCGAGTGGTGTCCAATTGTGTTGAAGTCGGCTGGCACGGGCGCGCCGATGAGCGACTCCTTCCGTCGCTGGCGCGTCTGACTGGCCCAGAGCTTCTTGCCAACGAGCGAGTGGCGGCCAGCGTCGCTTCTTCTGCCTTGACCTGCCATACTGGTGGTGGCGTCCGGAAGCGCAGGAGCTGACAACGATAATCGCATCGGCAGTTGCGAGACGGAGCTTGTTGCCAGTGCTGGTTTAGTGGAAGAAGGAGTCGCCTGCACACCTGCTGCGAGTGCGTCGAACCGCTCTGGCTTGGCTCCAAGCGCCGGCGCGGACGCTGACGCTTCGAGCGAGGACGCCGTTCCGATGGCTCGTGACGCCGTCGTGGAACACGTGGTCAAGTGGGGCAACACCACTTCGCTGCTGTTGTGGTAGGGGTCTGAACCCCCTGAGACGCTTGTTAACGTGCTTGCCGGAACGCCACCGCCACCGCCACTGTCCAGTCCATCAACGCCAGCGACAGCTTCTGGGACCGGCCCGCTGCCTTTACTGCGCGAACTCTTAGCAGACAACGTGAGCGGCCGCTTCTTCTCGCGGCGCAGCCGAGCGCGAATCTGCTCCTGGACGCTGGCGTACAGCTGGTCGGTGCGCTTGCGCTTCTCTGCGGTCTCTTCTCTTGACGAGGTCGTGTGACTGTCGCTACTGACGCCTCCTCTCCTTCCAGTCACAGCCGCGGTCGCGCTGAGTCGCTCGAGCAACTCGTCGGAGAGTACAGGCGCTGATGAGTAGCCGGCGGAGGTGAAGTGACAGAGCGAGTCCCAACGCATACGCTCCCCACGCTTTCGCAGCGTCGCAATCGTGCGTCCAGCGATCACTTGGTACGCCTTTGACCGTTCCATCCAGTGCTCTTTCGCAGCTTTCGGTCGAGTGTCGTCCAGGTCGCTCCCTGGGACGGTAAAGCCACCAGGAAGGCTCGTCGTGGGCCGAGAGGACCCAAAGCCGCCGCTGGCCATGTGCTGCAGCACTTGGACAATGTGGGGATGGTGCGCGAGTGCGTCGTCGCGTCGGTCTCCTCCTCCGAGCCCACTCGCGTCTGCTTTCGGAAGCCCATGGCTACTCCGGTTCGCTCGCTCTCCTCGGCTACCAGGGAGGCCGAGCTCCTCTCGTCGAGCCCCCGGGCTCTTTGCGATGTCTCGCGGAACCTGTAGCACAGAAGAATCTCGGCTGTCACTGGATCTTTGAGCTAGTACTACTGCGTCTTCCCGGTCGTGTTGGTCCGAACCGGGTGTCCGCAGTCTCGGTAGGAGCTTGGCGTTCTTCTTCGCCCCGGTCTTTGTCTTCTTCTCTTTGACCCTGCCAGGCTTCCGCTCTGTCTTCACTGTCGCGTGTCGACTTGTCGCTTCTCTCTTGCTGTCGCCTTCATCGACGCTCAGAGCTAACGGCCCCGCTGCTTCCTGTCGCACGTCGCCTTCAGCGCTGTCGTGGCCGAGCTGATTGCTCTGCACGAGCAGCAGACTGAGCTTGTCCGCCATCCGGCGCTGCCGGCCGTCGCTCACCGTGCCTGCGCTCTCGTCGCCGTCTACGACTTCTCGGATCGCGTCGTCGCGCAGCTGGTCGAGCTTACACCGCTTCTGGAGCTCCACGAGACAGATCGCTTGTGCACGCTGGTAGTTCGCTGCAGCGTCAAAGACCCCCTGACCGCAAGACAGAAGCCGTCAGCTCAGCCAGCCATACACACATCACACGCATCAAGTGCCCCTCCCCTCTCTCGTACATTCGCGTTCAGCTCGTCGTTGAGCCGAACAAAGCGGTCGTCAATGTCTTTCGTGAGCTGCTGGATCTTCGCTTGCATGCGTAACATCACACGCTCTTTCTCGTCGATCGAGAGGCGACTGAGGCTGTTGTCGAGCGGGTCCAAGAGCAGGCTGTTTGCGCTCGTCTTTGCCTCAAAGTCGCGCATCTTGTGGGCGAGCACGACGTCCGGGAGGTGAATCTTCTCTCGGACGAGCGGCTCTTGGAGAGGCGACAGCGGCACGGTGCCGCTATTGCCCAGGACATTCAACGCAGTGTGTCCTAGCGGTGGCTCGACAGCTCCCCTTTGCCTGCTGGGAATCAAGGCGCCGGTCGCCTCGTGCGGCTGCAGGTGCGGACTCTCGGTCGCGGTCGAGAAGATCGAGACGCCTACAGTCAGTTCGTCCCACACGCTCGTCACGGATCAGTCTCTCGCAGGTGTGTTCCTTCGCCACGCACGCACACCCGCCCAGTCAGTCATTCAACTTGGCTCAAGACGCTCGCTCGCTCTGTCGCACCGTCTTTCGCGGCGGCCGCACGCCGCTGGGCTTTCTCGATCCGGTCGCGCAGCTTCGTGGGCAGCCGGATCGGCTCGAGGCTCTGGGACGCCCGCGTGTCGACGACCGTCGCCGCACTCTTAAAGCGCTGGAGCGACTCGAGCTCGTCGCGACGGCCAAGGACGACTGCAGCCACACGGTCGCCTCGTGGAGCGGACGACATGTGCCCACGACGCAACCCACACTCGACAGCGACAACGCGACAGACTGCCTATCAAGTGTAACAACAGGACTGGAAATAGTGTACTCGTATTGACTCGCTAGTGGTCGCTAGTGGCCGTGAATATGGCCGTGGCCATGACTGTGGCCATGACTATGACCGCCAAGTGCGGGTGCGTGGAAGCTCCCATCAGCTGCTGTCGTGGGAAGAATGCGATGGTTTTCAGGCCTCCAATGGCGCTGCTGGTGACCGACTCCAGGCGCCGACGGGACGTGGAACGATCCGATCGCAGGTGGTGTCGGCTGCTTGTTAAAGCCCCCGTGGTGGCCCGCGTGCAGCATTGCGTCGTCGCCAGCAGGGTTTTCAAACGTACTTATGCCGGTCGACGAGCGAAAGTGGTGGTGGTGGTCGTCGTCGTGGTTGTCGTGGTGGTCGTAGTGGTGCACAGCGCCGCTGTGGGTGAGCTGTCCACTGAAGCGCTTGGTCACTTGGATCGTCAGGAAGCTGTCGAGTTGGAGACGACGCTTACAGACCGCACGGATCTGCTGCAGCACAAGCTGTTCGTTCGCTCCGTCGTCGACCGCCACGTGCAGCGAGCCGACACAGACGTCGTTCACGTGGCGCCAAAAGTGCCACTGCTCGATCGCGACGAGCCCCGTCACGGACGCGCGCACATCGTCGAGTGTCGCAGCGACGTCGCGCTCCATCTCCCGCGGCACACGCTGGAGGAGCTGGAGGAGCGTGTCTTTGAGCAGCGGGAGCGTGCTCCCAAAAATCAGCACGGAGATCATCGCCGACGACAGCGGGTCGGCAATGTGCCAGCCCTTGAGCTCGATCAGGATCGACGACACGATGACGCCGACGCTCCCGAGCGTGTCGGCGAGCACGTGGAGGTAGACGCCGTACATGTTGCTGTTACTGGCGCCCGACGTGCTACTGCTGTCACCGTGCTTGTCCTCGTTGTGGCCGTGGCTGTGGCTGTGCCCGTGTGCTGAGTGGCTGCTGCCACCGCCACAGCCGCCACTGTCGCTGCCGTGGCTGTGGCCGTGGCCGTGCACTGTGTCGTGGAACCAGACGAGGCCGACAATGTTGACGCCGAGTCCGACAGTTGACGTAAGCAGGAGGTTGTCGGTCGAGACCTCGGGCGGGTCGAAGAACCGGGACGAGGCCTCCGCCATGAGGTGGAACGACACCATCAGCAGGAAAAGCGAGTTGATGAAGCCGGAGAGCACTTCGACGCGGCCGTAGCCGTACGTGTACTGCGCGTCCGCTGGGAGCTTCCCAATGTACGACGCGACGAGGCCAATGACGAGCGCGCCGTTGTCAAAGAGCATGTGGCCCGCGTCACCGAGGAGTCCGAGCGAGTTGGTCCAGAGACCCACGACGAGCTCGACAAACATGTACGAGATGTTGACCGAGAGGAAGAGGAGGATCTTGCGCGAGTCGTCCTTCGCCCAGAGCTCGCGGAGGATGCGGAGAGCGGTCGTCGACGCACTGTCGCCTCGGTGGCTCGTGCGGAACGTGCCCAGTTCGTTGTCGTCCGTGTCGTAAGCGTGGCGCGACACCCGCTGCAGCTGCAGGAACTGCGCGGCGAGGATCACGAGCGACGCGAGCGTGTCGGCCCCACAGCGCAGCCAGTCGTCCTGCGACGCCGACACAAGCAGCGAGCTCACGAGCCCTGTCGCTGCGCACGCCATGAGTGCTAGCCAGCGCCCCCGCGACGCTGCGGACGACGTCGCAGCACTGTCGTCTGGACGGTTAAAGTGCAGCGCGACAGTCTGGCTCGCAGCCGCCACAAAGAGGCCGACAGTCCACGCGACGCTGCTCATGGGCTCGCCCCCGTCGCGGTCGTTGAACGCCGCTTCCGATCGCACGCGCCACGCGCCAATCACGAGCGCCAGTGGCGCGCTCATGACGCTCGCAGCCAGCAGCGAGAGCAAGTGGAACGGCGACTGGCGCACGCGGGCTGCTGGCGTGCGAGCGTGCGCTTCGTGCATGGCGAGTGCGAGCGCAATGAGCGCGAGCGTGTGCAGCAACGAGCCGTACTCGTACGCGTCGACGCCTGCGACGAGCACGTAGCCGAGCAGCACGAGCAGCCACGTGTGGCTGTGGCTGCTGCTGCTGTGGTGGACGAGCGCGTCTTTCAGGGGCTGTAGCAAGAGCACGCCAACGTTCTCGAGCAGGAACGCAAAGAGGAAGCCAAAGTGGTGCAGCGCATCGGTGCGGACCCAGCTCTGCGCAAAGATGCGCGCGCCGTTCGCAAGGACAGTGTGTGGCTGGAGGCTCTGGAGTGCGAGCGCGCGCTTGCGCGGGTCGGAACTGGCGCCAGGTCCGACGCCGAACGCCGCGGCGACGCCTGCTTGGAGGCAAAAGACGGCGAGCAGCAGTGCGCCGAGCGTCCAGAAGTCGTTCAGCGAGTGCTTCATGACCGCTTGCTGCACGAAGAGCATGCTGAAGGACGCAGCGGCTGCGGCCACAGCGTCGCGTACGCGCTGAGCGGCGCTCCGGTCGAGCGTCTCGAGCGAGAAGACGTCAAAGTCCATGGCACGAGCGAGCGTTCGTTCGTGGTTGCCTTGCGGGGTGTCACTACTGTCGCCGTCGGAGAAGAGAGAGAGGGAGACGCGGAGGCGAAAGCGCGAGTGCGTAGGGAGGGAGTGAGCGACGACTTGCTGGTGGCGAAGTGGCTCAGCGTGAGGCGTTGGAGGTCAAACGTCACCGGTCTAAAGTGACGTTCACGACCGGTTTTCGCTCCAGAGCTCAATCAAATCTCGGGATTCAAGTTGATGAACAGAAGTGGGCTTTATTAATTTTATTTGAAAAGGTGTAATTACGCTTTTTACGAAAGATTTGTTTGCGATCCAAACAAATCTGTGCTTGAATCTGATTCGCGACTGGCAAGGTCAGTCAAGGACGCGACCTTGAAGCGAACGAAGGACTCAACGACAGCCAGTCAAGGAAGCTGCCGACTTCATGCCCGTACGCTGCCGATGCTGCGGTCCATGGCGCATGCACGCTCTAATTGCGGATACAACACATCCGTGCCTTCACTCAATGGTGCCCAGTGTTCTCGGACTTACCGTACTGATAACAACGACGCGATTTCGGTGCGACGCCTGCGGCGTCTGATGACAAGTTGTCATTGACAACACGAGCGTCGAGCAAAAGGGTCCAACTGGACATTGGGGTGACATTCGACTCGACCGCCTTCGAACCAGACGAACGATCTCTTACACTCCAACACCGGAGAGGTCGTTTACTGTGACTCGCATTTAAATCGAGTCTTCAAAGCTGATACGCGAGTGTACGGTGACTCTCAACCACTTCAGCTTCATCTTCAGCCTTTGGCGCACTCACTCAGTCCTACTTCGACCACTTCCAACCACTCCCCAGCTTCCGTGCGGTAGAAGAGGCTTCTCGCCTACACACTGCTGCTGCTGGCGTCCTCGCCTGCGTTCCCTGCGCGGTCATCAGCCCACTTCTGGATCGCCGCCAGGAACGCGCCGACCACTACACCAACGAAAGAACCAGTCGTGTCAAGCACGGTACGCGAGCAAACTCCACATCCATCCCAGTAGCCGCGTCAAGCCTCGCACCGTCGCCAAACGCGAGCTTCTCAGCCCCCGCAGTCGGGTCGAGGCCAAAGTTCGTGATCACCGCGTTGTAGTTGCCAGTCTGGAGGGCGTTCACGAGCGACGCGACGCCTTGACGCAGCTGGGGCGAGTGCAGCTACACACACACACCTCGAGAAGCTCAGTCACGGTATACAGACCTCCTGTGGCGAACGAAACGCACCGTCGCCTGGAGCTCGTACGCATTCTGTGCGCCTTCCGGCAGGTGGGCAATGAGCGCTTCGACCGCTTTCTCGTCGTTCAAGAGATCCGCGAGGTGCTCTGGACTTAGGACCTTGCTGAGCTTCACGGACTTGGGCTGCTGCATGCCCTACAGTGTTGGAGTGGCCAAGAGAAGAGGGTGAGAAGAGTGACCATCAGTCTTGACAGTACGAACCAACCATCCGTTCACGCATACAGTGCAACACAAGAACACAGAGAACCACTTGCCGAGAACGACTGGATGGTTGCCATCGCACGCGCCAGGTCCGCTGCTGTGATCGCAGCTGCCCCCGACGCAGTCCCAGCTGTCTGAGGAGGCGGAGCCAGCGAAGCGACTGGAGCTGGCGCTGGCGTGTGGAGCGGGGCCGCAACCCGAGCCGGAGTCAGCACCGGAGTTGGAGTCGGCGCCGAAGTACCTGCGGTAGTCACTCAAGATCGCTGTCAGTGCGGAGGAGAGATGAGCTCTTAGGCAGCACACTGACGCGACAACGAAGCGACTGGGCTGGACCTGCGTATCATACGAACACCACAACCAACCAACGTCGTCAGCGCCGCTAGGTGAAGCGAGGGACGCAGTTAACGGAAGTCATTCCTTCTTAACGAACGCACCAGGTTGACGGAGGAGGGGAGGGGGAGGAAGGCAACGAGAGCGTTTCTTTTGCGTCCTTAACTCTGAATCGACTGCAGCCTAGTGACCAGCGCCAGTGCCGTCCCGCCCTCTCGAGTCCACGCCACTTCACACCTTCCCCTTCCCTTCCCCTTCCCCAGCTCCCTCGGTCGCTCGCACACACAGACGCTCGAGAGCAAGCGAATGCGAACGAAGACAAGAGATCGTCTACGAGGACGACCCCGCGTGGTGGTCGCTGTCGTCAGTACCTGCGTTCGCATCGCGCATGCTTTCTTCGATCGCGAGTCGCAGCATCTCTTCCTCCGTCATTTCGTCGTCGTCGTCGTCATCTTCCTCGTCGTCTTCGTCCACAGCGTCGTCGCCGCCCATGTCGTGGTCGTGGGTCGTCGACGCTGTTGTCGCTGCAACGGACGAGCCGCCGCCGCTCTGCGACGCTTGCGACGACGACACGGCCGACGTGGCTGGAGACGACACGGCCGACTGGTTTGCTGGGAGACCCATGTTCTGAAGAATGTTCTGCAGCTCCGCCATCTGCACCGCGTTCTGGCCGCCGGCACCCGCGCGTCCCTGGTCACCCATCGCACTACACGTGGCAGTCGGGTCAGTGTCTGTCCTGCTTTACCCACAAAGCCCTATGTCCTATGTCCTAGTTCTATGTTCTATGTCCTTGTCCTATTTTCCTTCCGTCCATTCTCTTCACCGTACCCGAGCATCTGCATGATGGCGTTATGGTCGAGCTGGACGTTGCCAGCGCCGGCGCCACGGCCGCTGCTCTCGCTGCCAGCGCTCGCCTGCGCCACGTTGTTCATACAGTCGTTCACTTTCTTCACGAGCTCGTCGTCCCGCGAACTGTCCTTGTTCTATCAATCCAATCAGTCGTCAGCCAAGAGAGAGTGGGAGGCTGTATAGTATACAGGCTGTATCGTATACAGTTCACACACACACACCTGCATCCAGAAGAAGAAGCGGCGCGACGAGTTCTTGTACTGCAGCAGCAGCACGCGGTCGCCCGCCCGGCCCGTGTCCACTTTGCTGAACGACGCGTCGTCGGGGAAAATGATAAAGTCCTCGGGGCTCGAGCCGCTCTGGCGGTCGGTCCACTGGAAGTGGAGCAGCTGGTCGTCGCCGCGCGAGAGGCTGATCCGGCCCTTCGTCACGTCCGGCGTGATGAGGAACTTGCCGTTCGCGGCCGGTGCGACCGTCATTTTGCCCGCATTGAACGCCACGAGCTCATTCTGGAGCGCACACGACGCCCCCCACAACAGTCAGCACGTGCGTAGAAAATATTATAGAGAGAGGGAGAGGCGACGTACGCGGCCAGCAGGCGCATTCGCGCCAAACACGTTGCCGAACTGCGGGAAGAGCGACGTCATTGGGTTGTGCGCTCCTGTGTGTGAAAAAAATCAAGAGATCTTCTTCTTTGTTGGGCGAAAATGCAAAAGTGACACTGGAAATTGCATGAAAACGTCGGTTAAGTACGCCACCAGCAGGAGCAGTAACCATGACACACGCAATGGCGCCCCAACAGGTGCTTCGGTACCACGACGCGCAGCTGTACGCGTCGGACGTGGCGCTCTTCGCGCCCCAGCAGTGGCTCAACGACAGCACCATCCACTTTTACTTGACGTACCTGCAGCACACGGTCTGCCGCTCGGGTAACGACGCGGGGGCGACAGAAGGAGGAGGAGGATGTGGCAGCAGTGATGCCGACGACGTGCTGCTTGCAGACCCAGCGGTCGTCTCGTGCCTCACGCTGCAGTGCGACGACGACGACGAGTTCCGCGAGCTGGGCGACGGCCTGCGGCTCCCGGCGAAGCGATTTTGTCTGCTGCCAGTGAGCGACAACGAGCAGCTCGGTGGGACCAGCAGCCACTGGTCGCTGCTCGTGTTCCGCCGTGATGTGCTCGCGTTCGAGCACTTTGACTCGAGTGCTGGGACGAATGCGCGTGCAGCTGCTCGCGTTAAGTACGCATTTGAAAAGATGTTGCGTCTGTGCGACCCGAGCATCGACGCTGCCGTCACTGCGGAGCTACCGCTCTCCGAGGCACAATCTGCGCCACAGCAGACGAACAGCTACGACTGCGGCATGTATGTGCTCGTCGTGGCCGAGTGGCTCTGTCGGCAGCACCGAGGGAATGAGCTGGCGCTGCCACTGCTCGCAGCGTTCGTCACGCCTGAGCGCGTCACGCAGACACGACGTCTCATACCCGCGCTCGTGCGCAGGTTGCAGCTCGAGCAGAGCACTGCGTAGCGCCCATGTACGCGTGCACTAAAGGACATGAACGGATCGTTCGCTCTGTCACTCCTTGTTTCGAACTCAATTATGACAAGTGAGTTTGAAACAAAGAGTGACAATCGAAAAGTGCGTTTTGCGCCATTGTACTATTTTAGCATATTTAAGTAAAGTAGACAAAGACAAATGGACGAATGAATGGATGAATGGACGTATGAATAGATGAATGGACGTATGAATGGACGGTTAAATGGATGAATGGGACAGTGCATTTATCTGACATTCCACGAAACCAAAATCGTTTCATGGGAGCAGACTCAAATATATGAAAAATTGTATGGTTGTGAATTGTCAGAGTAATCGGATTTAAGAATGTAAAAATGTAAAAAGGTATTTGGCAGTAGCTGATCTGACCTCAAATTTTAATTGAGCTCCACATGCGCTTCGCCATTGTGCAGTATGGTGCGTGTGTGCGTGGTGGTGGCGAGGGAGTCGCGCGCGTGTACGTGGCGTGTGCGGTGTCTCTCTCACGCTCGCAGTGGTACAAACGCAGAGCCAAAGATCGGTGAGGTGGCGCGTAACATGGCGGTGCGTCTGAGGCGTTCCAAGTTGCATGTGACGCGTGCATTCTGATGCTCCTGGTAGCCGCTAATGGGATACATACGTGTGCGTGCGTGCGTGTGTGTACATTGCAGTATGTGGACGAGATGATTGCGTCACTGTCTGCAGACGACGGCATCGACGTGCTGATGCTGAGTGAAGTGTGTCACGCCTGCTGAGGCTGCTGAGCTGTTCGTCACGTCCACTGACAGTGGACTTGTATGGTTGGTTGGGTTCTGAGTGCAGATGGCGCTCACTGGCTACGTCTTTGAGACGCGCGCGCACGTGGAGCCGCTGGCGGAAGTCGCCGGCGCCGGCGAGACGTTCGCGTGGTGCCAGCGCCATGCCCAGCGTCTCCACTGCCTCGT
This sequence comes from Globisporangium megalacanthum, assembly GCA_023334115.1. NCBI lineage: Eukaryota > Oomycota > Peronosporomycetes > Pythiales > Pythiaceae > Globisporangium > Globisporangium megalacanthum. The sequence continues at coordinate 20,353 of JAASGD010000362.1, forward strand.
CCTCTGTGGCTACGTGGAGAAAGCGACGGACACCGAGAGCGACAGCAGTCTCTATAACGCCATGATGGTCGTGAGTCCGACAGGAGAGCTCGTGTGCAACCCACGCAAGACGTTTCTGTACGAGACCGACAAAGTGTGGGCGACTGCTGGCGCTGGCTTCTCGACGTGGCACTGTCCGTGGCTCAACAAGACGATCTCATTCGGCATCTGTATGGACATCAACCCGCACGAGTTCACCGCGCCGTTCGACGCGTTCGAGTTTGCGACGCACGTTGTCGCCCACGGGAGCGACTTGGTGCTCTTTGCGTGCGCGTGGTGCGACCACGACCGCACAGAGACCGAGACGTACCCGACACTGTCGTACTGGGCGACGCGACTTACGCCAGTCGTACGCGCTCTCCAAAAGCGAGCGTTCGCGAAGCCAGCGTGCTACTTTTTGTGCGCAAACCGCGTCGGCGACGAGAACGGTACGCTCTTTGTCGGCGCGAGCTGTGCCATGTCGCTCCAAGAGCCGGCGCTGCTGGCCCACGCGAGTCGCACAGAGGAGTGTGTGCTGCGTGTCGAGATTCCATTGTGAGGCCACTAGTGCCTAGTTAGGGAAGGAAACACTCGGCTCCCAGCGCCCAGGTTGTCTGCACTCCAATTTCGAGAGCAGTCCCAGGTGGTTGTGCCTCCTTAGAAACGATCGTTATAAACTAAGCGTGTATAAAAAATACATATTTTCTAAGCGAGGCGTTTACAAATGATAACAATTTCTAAGCGGTCACACCATAGTGAAATCAAGTATAACACCCCCCCGTGACTATAGTTCGAACTACACGCAATTATACTTGATTTCACTATAATAGTGCCTTGCCCAGTGAAGCTCTGGATTTTTTTTCCCTTCAGGTGTGGGTTAACATGATGTATGCATTGACAATAAACGCCTCCCAAATGGTTGTCATACAGTTCTCTGAATTTTAATCCAGAGTTACACCGGGATCCCAGAGATCCCGGAGATCCCAGTGTCTAGCAAAAACACATACCGGTACCCTACATGATTTAATATTTGGACAACCGAAGAGGTCCAATTTAAATAGCTTCGAATTATACTCGTTTTCAAAAATGGATTTGATCTGGATGCGAAATATACACTAACTGTTAATAACGTTACTGTTCGTGCGACATCGTGTGAAAAATGTTGCACGTGGCAGCGACAGCCAACATCCGCTTTTTATTTATAAGATTTATACGGATATACAGTTTGGAGAGAAGATTTTCCAAAACCAAGATCGACAATCGGCACGCCAAGCCAGATTGGTTGCGAACAGTGCGCTACAACAAAGCCCAAGTGCGCCAGATGGTACCGTCGTTCAAGCGCGTGGTCATGAATGGCGCAGTGGTCCCACTGTCCTAGGCTGGCTGTGCGCTTGCTGCTCTCGGACGTTGCAATACCGTCCACAACCGATGAGCAAGCCACGAGCCACGCAAATGCGCTCGGAATCGCGAAGATCGCAGTCCTGCGTTGGTACCAGTGCGAGTGGCAGTGAAGGTGCCAGTGCCACTGCAGCGGCAGCGACAATGACAATTCGAGTGTTAGTGACAGTGAAGGTGACAATTATACCAGCAGTGGCAGTGATTGCATCGTTGAGCAGTCCGAGTGTTTGCGATCTGTCGCGACCACGTCGCACTCCCCACACTACCCCACACCGACAGAAATTAGTGCTGTTGCCGACAACCAAGTACAAGAAAAAACTCTGAACTCCGACGTGCGGTGCCGTGGAGCATGGCGAGACCCCCCAACATACATGCTGGTAGTGGCAGGCAAGGCCGTCAACGCTGAGTTCCAGGACCACTGGCTTACCATTGGTGTGCGGTGCTACGTGCTGAGGCGTTTGTGCGTGGTGCAATCTACCCAGTCACAGCTAGAAGACGCGTGTTGCTGGTGATGCTCAATACTCTGTGTTTTCTTGTTTTCGCACACACGATTGACTGCTTCATCGTTAAGGAGATACTGTTCGTGGCCACCGTACCGTGCACAAGTACGAGGCGAACAACGCCGCCCATGCTGCGCTCGCGCCCAACGCGAGCGAAAGAAGACTGCACCACACACACACTCGACGCGCTCATGATTTGATACTACACAATCTATGTTCGTACTGAAGACCGCGCATTCATCGAGCCCACCGAGTCTGTAAGCTTGTGCACGTGTCCAAAGCAAAGGTTGCGTGTGCGCAGCTGGTCACCACGAGCATCGTAAGTATGCAAACGGCACTTAAGCGTTTATGGCTGCTCACGACCGGGCGCGTGGTGATGGCTGGTGTATGGGCGTTGCCCACGACTTCATTGTTGTCTGTAGTCGACAGCGACGAAATTGCCAAGTTCGAGAAGGACGTGCGCGATTCCTACGCAGCGTGATACCCAATCAGGCGGTGCACACACTGCTGACTACAGCTTGCGGTCCACCATTTGGGCTGGACGCTGAGTCGCCAGCTTCGCACGGGAGTGGTCTGCTGCTGAGACAATACACGTGAGACGCAGCTGAAGACGCCAATCAGCAACTGCATAGGCCGCTTCTTTGCCAAAACATTCTGATTCTCGAGTCTTCAGCGACACATCGTGCGCTTCCAGTGCGACATCAACAGCACATTCCAATCGCGCGCAGTGACGCCGGCGACATGTGCTCGGCTGGTTGCGCGATTCACAGCGGTTGCGTAGTTGGACTGTCCAGAGAGAGAGCGAACACCAAGCGCGACCAACGCGAATTGCTGGCTCAACCAGCGGCTGGTCGCGTTCCAGACGCGGTGCTCCATCGGGTTCTATGCTTGGCATCAGCACTCCCGAGCTCGCTGAGCTCGCAGTCGCGCTTGCGACCAAGCACATTGTGACAGTGTGGCTAAATGACTGCGGGATTGGCGCGGGGGGGGGCACCGCTCTGTGCAGAACTAAGACAGCTTGCTATTTCGCTCGACGCGTACCAGCGCCCACACCGACAGCAGCATGAGTTGCTGCGCCGTTCAGCTGCACGGCTCGAGCACGGGCTCGCGTACAACTTCCGTATTTCTATAACCATGCCAGAGTAGCCGACGAAATGCTTACGTGCCACACTGAGCCCGACGTCAAGCACGTGCAGCTCGACGTGCTAGCGTGTTTCGCGCGCGACAAGATGGCGCAGGTGCGCGTGTTGTCAGCTGTGTGGCAGCTGATCGCTGCGGTCGGATTCGTTCACACAACTCAGCGCACAACACGCCTGAGTTCACCACAGCTGCCGTCCACGTGAACTATGATAACTACAACGCACTAAAGAACACTTAGCGACTAAGCTCCTCCTCTTCACATGTCATCCTTCTTCACCTTTACCTTCAAATGTTGGCGAGAGAACAATAGTTGACGTGAGCTTATCAACAACAGTAGTTACGAATACTTCTGCGAGTACGGGAGTGCGGAGGGAATATTGGTGATGACCGGGGGGATGCGGCAGCACGATCCCCACCAGCCCCCATGGATGAGCTCGCTCTGTGCGTTCATGGTTCGACAAAAATATCTAGGATAGTTTTGAAAGTGTCAGTATATAATGTAAATTTGAAATTATAAACCAATACAGGTTATGTTTTTTAAATCAGCAGTAAATATAACTTCAAAATCCAGAGCTTTCCGCGCTGAGCGCGGCACTCAGTATCAATTTTCCTGTTATACCATGTGTACCAGGAAAGTTCTCTGGATTCTATCCAGAGTAGTTACAGCCGTCCGACTGGAGGTCTGATTGGGTCCCATCCCTTATACATTACATTTCGTCATTTATTTCTCAATATAACCAACGGTAAATATACCTCCAAAATCGAATGGAATCTTTAATATTTTTTTACTTGTCGTGATTTCGCTCGGGTTAGGGTTACTATACCACATTCGTGCCACCACACATCCTCAACTTCATGTCATGGCGTAAAATTCCACCGTACAATATTATACAAGCACAATTACCTTCGCATTGTGATATGCACTAATCTTATAATTGATATGTGTTGTTAACCAAAGGTCGGGTCACCTTCACCATAAATGACTTGATTGAAGCTTGCTCTATTAAAAATATCGGAGGGATAATGATCGCTGTTGTGAAAGTGTATTTGGCTGATCTAGCTGGGAGACCACCCCAAAACAAATACTGCACTGAGACATGGCTTTCCGACTACTTGAATAATCTAACAGATATCACAACACATGATTATGACACTGCATACTAGATTGCGCTTGTGCGCCGATCGTGGGGCCGAACTGAGCTAGCCATTTGATCATTTGTACACAGCGGCGCTCCTTCGCGATGGCAATCGCCGTTGTTGGTGTTGTCAGTGGATGTAGTATCTGTGCCACCTCGGAGCGTATCAGTCGACACCCTTTAGTTTTTACTCTCGATGGTGTATGATAGGTAATCATGGCCATCACTGTCGAGAAGATAGAATACGGCACCGTACTCTTGCAGCTCAACGATCTCCTAAGCGGTTCCGCGTTGTGGTGTCTAGGGGAAAGTA
>JAASGD010000363.1:0-24850 GCA_023334115.1 Globisporangium megalacanthum
CTGGTTGAGTCTCTTCTTCTCTGTTCGTCGCAACGGGTGCTGTTGAACCTCTTCACAGCTTGCGAGCGTCTGCAGGATGTATGATGTGCTCGCTGGGTTTTGCGCGAGACGAACGAGGCGACGTGCCGTGTCGATTCCGAGATAGTGCTGGCTCATTAAGGCGCCGAGCAAGGTTGGCTTGAGGCAATCTGAGATGGCATCGACGGAGATCATCTCGTTATCTTCGAGCGCCTTCAACGATTCGTTCACGAGTCCACGAACTCGATCAAGCGAGTCAGCGCGATTGGCGCAACTCGTTGCGAACAACGTGTTCTGCGTAACAGCGATTTGTAAGCTAAGACTGCCATCGACAATGGCTTCGTATGTGCCTTCTCGTACCTCTGCCCAGCTCCTCGCTTCAGTTTTGCTGGACACTGTTGCAAATGTCAGACGGTTGGTTTACTCAGTGATACATTCAGATACGGAGGGCACTGTTCCTCCATGGACTCACCTGTACCAAACACGATCTCGCAGTTCAGACTCTCCTTCAACTGCCCCGGCAGCGAGCTCTCGATTCGAAGTTCGCATTGACCGCTGAGGAAATGTGGCATCAGTGACGAGGTACACATCGAACTCACGTCAGCTACGTGGCGCTGATGCATCGAACGGACCTGCAAAGCTGCTGGTACTTGCCCACCATGCTGTGTTCCGTCATAATCACAGCGACGCCGCAGCTACAGAACAACGAAGCGAACACGTCAAGAAGCACATTGAGAAAGATGGTACAGAACATCTCAAACTATTCAATCCCCACCTGCCGAAGCCAGGACGTCCAGCTCTGCCAATCATTTGCAAGATGCTGCAAGGGTCTTGTTCGTGGTATTCCCCAGACCCATACATCTGCGTTGACTTGATGATGACAAGTCGCGCGGGCTGGATTGTTGCAGCACCAGAAGTCGTGTTAGCTTTGCGCCTCGCATCTGGAACGTACACGATCGTACCAGATTGACGCCAACAGCAAGCGTGCTCGTGCAACTGACAACACATGGACACCAGGAGGCTGCATCATCAGTACAAGGAGTCCACTTGCGCATAAATCGAAGATATGCGCACCACAGAATCGGGAGGTAGCCATCGCGGAACATCGCTTCGGTGATCTCCCTGAAATCACAAGCATCTTCAGCTTTCAAGGGTTGCCACCTCATAACAGCATCAAGGTCAGAAGAAGTACCTCTCGTCGGGAGTAAGAGCGGCGTGATGATATCCAACACCGCAACGTATTCCAGCTAGCCAGCTCGAATTGCTCGAAAGCTGGCAGACAACAAAGTCGTTATCGAGGCACTCACATGAAAAGATCGCTCAGAAGATGAAGTTACCTTCTCCGCTTCCCCAACCAGGATCTGGACGCAGTTGATCAGCTTTACGAACCAGACAAGCAACTGATGCAGACAGCTCGCACCTGCTTCTTTGCTGTCTCGAGAACGGGAAACTGAGCCTTGGCGTGCAACGACAACACTCTGTCATGATAATATGAGCCACGAGTTGAATCGCTTGAGCTCATGAAAGACCAATCTCCTGGCGTACTCGGCGAGATGCATCGCCGACTTTCTCGAGTTGCAGAACACTAGCGTCGGTTTGCCACAAGAGTACTCCTGGATGAGTGCGTGCACGCTGCTGTCCATAGATCTAGACACATCCGTTCGTGAACAACATCTCTAGACATCATCTCGTTTCCACCAAACATGCACTTGCGCACCGCTCGAAGAGAAACAAGTTTGGCGTTTTGTTGTAGCCGATCACGTGGCAAGTCAGAGGCACTGGTGTGGTCACAGCGGAGTTAGCATGAATGCAAGCCCCCCGTTCGTTGTACTGCAGAGGAGGCGGACCTGGTCTGTATTCGTTTCCGAACTGTCGAAGAAGCAATGCAGTGAGAACAACAAGGTTAGCTTGGGAGACCGCTCAATGGTCAGTATTAAAAAAAACACAGCACTCACCTCGAAGGTCATCTCTCGAGAGCATCCTATCCAGCTGGCGACGTCGTGGATGTTGGAGAACGTCGCCGAGAGTCCGACAATCCGCCTTGCCGATACAGAACTGTCAGCTTCTGCAAGTCAAGGGTGAGCACTCACTAACGCAGGTTCGCCGTACAGCTTGGCAATTGGGGAGGCGCTGCATTCCCGAGCGGCTGAGAGAACTGACAGACGCATCATCCGGCAAATTACGCGCTCGAGGATCGCCCCATGCGAGCCATCTCCGATCTGGTGAATCTCGTCGACGAGCAGCAATCCAATAGAGAGTGCAACGTTCTTTTGCGCGTGGTGCGTGGAGAACGTTAGCTATCGTGGTCTGATCGCGAGATCGCTAGCAATGCGCGCACCTGGTCGATGGGAGGAGTCCTTGATATCGCGTCCCACTGCATCGCTGCGTCAGTCTTCCGCTTCATGACGGCACAAGTGCGGCAGCCACTCCGATCGAACCTTTTCCGCGGTGCAAAGCAGAACGTCTGCTTCTCGAGCCTCAATGTCGCTGCTCGACTTCTCCTCGCCCGACCAATCGAAGAACTTCAAGCTCGCGGTCGCGCTCCCGAATCGAGCTCCCCAATCTGCCAATCTACGAGAACACAGAGAACTGAGAACCGCGAGGATTGAATAGCCACCGCACATACGTACACGCGCTCCACCACCTCACCGCTCTTGGAGAATTGCTTTTGTCGGCGCAATGTACAGCGCTTTTGATCGGTGCTTCTCGCAATTGCGGAGGAAAGCTGCCTCCAGCACCGCAGTCTTCCCCGAGCCTAATGTGCAATAGCCGTACGCGATGAGAAACGCTCCCCAAGTAGCTCGTGCAAGAAGCATAACACGAGACGAGCACGCCATACCTGTCGGCGCGCTCACGAGCAGGTTTCCATCTGACGCGAACGCCTTCGGCAGCACTCGCTGCTGCACGCGGTTCATACGCTGAAAGGGAAAGCACGAGAGCAAGCGCGCTGGAAAGAGGCGGCTCATCTCTGTGTGCTGCTGCGTGTTATCGGCACGCGCTTCCATCGCTGCACTTTAAACGCTCTTGTCCTGCTGCAGTGCCTGAGAATGGGAGAATGGTGAGCACGAGCGTGGACCCAGCGCGCATTCATGAGCAAGAGTGATGGTCCTTCAACCAGTTTTTATTTAGTTTAGGGTCGTAGAAATGCAAGAAAGTTAACCAAAAAGTTAACAAATGAGACTGGTTGAATGCTGACGTCGTGTGTGCCAAGCGAGCAGCACCGACGATGGATGTACCAAGCGGATGGCGACACCAATGCTCAGCGGAACCACCGACGCGGGTTCTGTGACTTGTTCTTGCTGTAAAGCGCCGTGGCGCGACGGCCGCGTCTCGAGATCGTGAGCGAGAGCAGTGACGAGTTGGACGACTGCCCAGTGCTCGGCGTTCGCCACGAGTCCAGCAGCGAGTAGCGCCGCTCCGAGCCATACTCGCTGGAAGGCGCAGCACTACTGGCCGGCACGTCGCTCTGGTTGACGCTGAACTGCGAGGCCGACGTCGCGGTCGACGGCGGGGGCTGCGTCTCCATCCTCCCAACGCGCGCATCGGGCAGACTCCCCCGGTGCGCACGCGGCGGCTCGTCAATGTCGATGCTGTACTCCGCCGCCTTGGCCGCGTGGTAGTCTGTGTGCGCCGGCTCGTAATGCGCGCGCAGCGTCGACTGGCGCAGCATCTTTGGGGACTGCAGCGGTGACGGGTTCGACACGTTGCCTTTGTAGCGGAAGCTGCGCGGAGCCACCGCGTCCATCACCTCGAGCCTCTCGCCGTCAAAGTTGATGCTCTTGGGCGGCAGCTGGACGCGCCCACTGTCCATTTCGCGCTCGTCGTCGACCACAAACGTGCCGTTGCCGTCGAACGTCGCAGTCGTGTCGCGTTCATTGTCCACGTCAAAGCTCATGGCGCTCAGCGGGATGTCGTCGATCTGGAAGCCATTTCCGTTCTCGGACGCGGCAGCGACAAAGCTGCTGGCTGGCGGCGATCGCTTCTCATCGTTACGGTGTTTCTTCTTCAACGACAGGCGGCTCTCCATCAGTGTCGCGTTGTGCCAGCGCGTACTCGTGCGGTCAACAAACGTCGACGCGATAAAGCTCTCGTCCCGCGCGCGCTCGCTCTTCACGATCCGGAGGATCCGGTTGGCGTTCCCGATCACAGCAGTGTCGGTGGTCGCTTGCTTGTTCTCAACGAACGCCTCGAGGAACTTGACCATCTCCGGGAAGTACTTCAAGTCCCGAACGAGGTACGTCGGCTCCGGCTTCGTGGACCCGTCGGCTGGTGGTGCCGCGCGAGCTTCAAGCACGCGACGAACCAGTTTCAGGAGCGCTGGGATGTCCGAGTGCTGCATCGTGATGCGGCAAATCAGCAGCTCCAGGAACTCTCGCGACACCATCTCGGGGAACTGCAGCAAGCGACGTGCGAGTCGTAAGATACATCGGTACGGGAAGTTCGTCACGAGGTGCTTGTTGCAGTGGCGCGCAAGCTTCACGATCTGGTCCGGGATCTCGCTGCTGGAGATGCACTCGTCAATGTCGAGCGGGGCTCGCAGGATGTGGGTCATCGCCATCGTCAGCTTCTCGACTTCGTCCGCGATGCTCCGAATCGCTTCGGTCGGATTCTGCAAGTCCGACGTGACGAGCTCATCCCACTTTGTGCGCCACAGCTGGAACAGAAGCTCGAGGTTGTGAGCTGGGTTCGTCAGTGCTTCCGGGTCCGGACGGCTGAGGAAATGGTCGAGATAGAGGCCGGCGACAAAGTTGTTTGGGTACTGGACAAAGTCCGTGTCATCGTCGAGAATCACCGAGTCGCGCTTGACAAGCGAGCGTTCGACACGGTTCCTGCAGATGATCTCGTCCAGTTTCTTGCGCACTTCGGTTCGCCAGTGCGAGTTCCACATCAGATCGCTCTTCTCGTGGCTGTCGTCAAAGAACTTGCTTGCTTTCGTATAGTCCAAGTGGATCTGGTACACGATCGGGTACGGCAAGAAGCGACACAGGTTGCTGTACATCCGCTCGCGGAGCGAAAAGTCCTTTTCGAACAGCGCGTAGAGGATTTCGAACGCTGGTCCGCGAAGCGCCTCTGCGCGGAGAAAGTTCTCGTGGAGCACGTGCTGCTTTGACTGGAGCGCAACGCCAAGGATCTCGACCCACAACCCACTCCGCTCGACGTACTCGGCAATGCTGAGGCACGTGTCGCACAGCTCTGCCAAGCACGACAGCGCATAGTACGCTTGGTCGTACCCAAGGTGGTCCGTGATGACTTGGAGGCTCCACGTGAACTGGCAGAACGGCACCAGCATCTTTTCCAGACTGCACTCGAAGCCGCAGATCTTGTTGACAATCAGGAGCGCGAGCTCTTGACGGACCAAGTACTCGTGGTTCCCAAACTCGTTCTCCATCCCGTCCGGAAGCCCGTCCGTGTTGCCCTTCTTCTTGTTGAACCCGTACGTCGACAGCGATCGGCGCGACGAGATCGAGAAGCCCTTCTCTTCCGCGACCTTGTCGAATGGCAAGAGATACCGGCCGAGCGTCGCGACCGAGATGGATGCGTTCACAGGGTCCACGTCGTCAACGTGTTGCTCCAGACATTCGACGAACGAGACCCGGAACTCCTCGACATCCGCGAGCACGCTCAGGCACTCGAGAGCTGGGAGCGTGTCGCTGTACAGCCCGAGTCCTGGATCACGGTTCTCGTTCAGAAACACAAAGATCGCCTCGAGGAACTCTCTCGAGACCGCGTTATCGAGGTAGTCGACGATGCGTTTCGGGGACTCCTTCGCTTTCTCGAGCAGGATGTTGACGTAGATGCCTCCGATGGCCGGTTCGTCTTTCAGGCAGTCGTACATGTAGTTCATCGAGTTCTCGAGGAACGACAGCTCGTCGCCGTTCTTGTCCATGCAGTACTCCTCCATGAGCTGCATCAGCTCCATGCGCATGCTCTCGTTCCAGATGCACGTCGGCTCTCGGATCTCCGACAGCAGCGCTCGGCAGAAATTCTGCCCGTTCGGCTTCTCGAGGTAGTCCAAGAAGTCGAGCGGGAGCAGATTCGTGAGCGCGTCGAGCGCTTTCGAGCGGCTCTCGCCACTCAGCCCCAACGCGATCGCGCGAATCGTGAGGAAGGCGCTGTCGAGCGTCTCGCGCTCCATCTTGTGCTGCTCAATCCCAGTGTTCCCGTACCGATACGCACTCGACTCTTCGCCCGACGTCAGCATGAGGTACAATCCTTTCCAGAACACGCGCGTGAGTGCCACGATCTGGCTCTGCAACGCGGGGGAGTGGCACAGCGCCGAGATGATCTCGAACGACACTTTCTGGAGCTGCCACGGCTGAATGTTCTCGAACGACAGCATGAGCTGGTCCACGAGGACAGCAATCCGCTCCGTGTGCTGGTACTTGGGCTGTTCGTGCGGGGTGCTGTACTCTGCTGCCGTGAAGAAGGTCGACACGTCGTCGTCTTCCTCGCCGGTACCAAAGTCAAAGTGGCTGCCTGGAGGAACTTGGACAGCTCCGGCTGTCCCGTGGCCACTGCTGAGCGACCGAATGCCCTCATCCGACCGAAGAATGAGCAACAGGATGGCAAACATCTCTTCCTTCGCCTCGGTCGGGCGCGCGAACGCGTGGAACTCGACCGCATCCAGGAAAATCTCCCAAAAGTCGTCAAGCGCCAGCACGAGTCCAATGTTCTTCGGAGCCGACACAAGCAGCTCGAGGAGGATCTTACGCGACCGCTCTTGGAAGCTCGGCATCGTCGTCTGCTCGTGCATGCCGTCCGAGTCCACCGGCGGCGCGAGCAGCAGGATGAGTAAGTCGAGTGTCTTGGACTCGTACGAGAAGAACTGGAACCGAAATTTCTCGAGAAGAATCAACTGCGCACGAAGGATACAGTCGATCACTTCGTCTGCGGTTCGGCCCAGATCCGCCTCGTCCTTCCGCTCCAGCCGACTGCTCAGTGTGTCGAACGCACTGCGCACAGTGCCCACGTCAGCGTGCTTGCCACAGAGCTCTCGGTACCGCTCGCGGAGATCGGCCAGCGTGTACGTCATGTCGTCGTTCCAGCCAAGCGCCCGGAACGCGCCAGAGTCGTCCAGCGAGTCGAGCCCTCGCGCTTGCCGCCGTACCAAGTACCGCCACTTCTCTTCGATGCTGCTCATGAGGACGAGCGGGTGTTCGATCGCGTCGACTTCAGTTTCTGATTCCACCAGCGTTGACAGGTAGTAGCCGCTACAGTACACGTCGTGAGACAGCTCCGGGTAGCTCACGGGAGGGATCGGGACGTAACTGTAGACCGCGCCGACGTCACGCTCGAGCTCCTCCTTAAAGTCAGCAATGTGCTCCTGGATCATCTTCTGCAAGTGGCTTCGCATAGACGCAGACCAGAGCGCGCGCTTGTCCGTCTTTCGCCCGCAGTAAATGTCCGCGAACACTTCAGCCGAGTCCGTGTCGAGGAGTGTGATAAGCGACTCAGGGAGCAGGTCCAACAGGTAGCTCTGCCCCATGTACCGTTCTTCCACTTTCTGCAAGCGATGGATCTTCTTCAGCAGCTGGGCTTCAAATACGAAACACTGCTCCTCGGTGCGCTTCCCGACCACGTCGAACGCAAAGATGAAGAAGAACGCGCCATGCGCAAACATCGTCTCGAGCACAGCGTCGCTGAGCGACATGAGGATCTCGCACACGAGGCGGCGAACCACGAGGTCGTCCACCAGCAGCAACTGGACGAGCATCGCAATCGAGACCGGCTCCGAGAGCACGCTGTTCGTGAGCGGGAGCGGCCACACATTCGCCGCTGCTGCCGACGCAATCTTCTCGTTGAACACAAAGTTGCGCAGAATGCCGAGCGCGTACGCCGTTGTCTCGAGCAAGTCGATTGACTGGTCCGGGAGCTCCAGCCACCGGAGCTCCGGGAACTCGGCGAGCGATTTCCACACGTGCGCATCGTCGCCGGCGGCCGCGTGCTTTGAGCAGCAGCACACGAATGCGCCAAACGTCTGGTGTCTCCTGCTCGCATAGTCCTTCTCGAGGTGCTCCTTCAACTCGACGACAGTGAACGGCCCACTCGTGGTGCTGGTGGTAGAATTGTCGACGTCGGACTCTCCGGCAACGCGTCGTGCACTCCACTTCATGTTGAAGCGAGAGGCGCCGATGAACGACATGCCTGCGATCGGCAGCGACGACGTGTGGTTCCCGTTCAGCTCCATCATCGGGACGTCGTCGCTGTCGCCAGTCGCGTTCGGTTGCGTCATGCTCTGCTGGGCCTCGAGCTGGAGCCGTCTCCGATGCCCAAGCGTCGACAGGTGCAGGAACACTTGGATGATCCGCTTCGAGCAAAACTGCTCGGTCGCGCCGTTCGCGTGGCTCATCTGGTACATGAGCTCGACAATGTCTTGGATCTCGGCCGCGATAAACGAGTTGCTGAGCAACTGCATGAGGAACTTGGCGCGGTTCGGGGACACGTCGCGGACGCTCGGGAACACGCGCGCCAGCTCGATCAGGATCTTGAGCATCCAGTACCCGCTCTCCTCCGAATCCTGGTTGCGCGAAAACAACTGCGCCGAGTCTGGTGCGCTGCTTGGCGAACTCTGAGACCCGTAGTGCACGAGCCGGCCGAGGTGCAGGTTCTCCAACCAGCACTGATACACTTCGTTGAAGAACGTCAGCGGCGCTTTGGCGATCTCCGCGCCGGCAAAGAACAGATCTGCTGACTCGCTCGGCACTGGGCTCTTGGGGCGAATTTGCTGGCTGTTGGAAAAGTCGAGTCCATTCGCGACCTGGTCGAGCTGGAGCGACCCGTCCTTGATCTTCTCGTACAGCACACGCAGGTAAAACCGTCCTGCTTGTGGCTCCTTGCTGAAGCACTCGTACTGGATGCGAAACTGCTTGTGGTTCCACTTGGGGCCTTGGCCTGCGACGCCGGCAGCAGACACGAGCGCCGTCGGGTCGAGCCGCGGCGCCGTTTTCCACGTCTCGAACGCCTCGATCGACTTCTCCAGCGCCGACTTGAGCTCATTGCGAGCCTTCGCGTCCCAAATCAAGTCCGGCAACAGGAAGTCCCGCTGGATCAAGTCCGCGAGGAGCCCGAGATCCGACGACGACTCGCCCGAGTAGTTCAGTCGGCTGTTCTCTTCCTTCGACTTTGCGGTCCCGCCACTCGCGTCCGCTGCGACTGCAAGCGCCTGTGGTTTCATTCGTCGAATGAACGACGTCGCGGCGCTGTTTTTCGCGTCCTCGTGCTGTGCTTTCGCGTGGTGCTTCCTGTCGACCTTGAGTCTCCGCTCGCGCTCTTTCTGGATCTTCTTCCGTGTCGACACGTGGGAGATCATCCGGAGGAAGCCGTTCGGCAGCATCCGCAGCAGCAAGTCGTACGACGGCTTGTGGTGCACAATCCACATCGCCGCGATGAACTGGTACACTTCGCGACCGTCTTTCCACGGGTGGAAGAACGCCTTGTGTAGGTCCGAGAGCGTCTGCCCGGTTTCCAGTGCTGCGTCACAGATACGCTGGCGCACTTTCGCGTCCCCGTGGTCCACGAGCAGCTTCAATACCGCCACTGCAGCAGCCATCAAGCCCGTGTTCTCGCTCTGCCGCGCGAGCTCCATGAGCTGCGCGTACTGAGCGCCGAGAGCCTTGATGATCGCGTCAAAGTGGCTGTTGTCTGTGCTCAAGCGCGTCGTGCTCAGCACATCGACAAGCAGCTGGAGCACTGCGATCGAACAGTAGGGCTTCTGCAAGCTCAGCACGTCCACGAGGTGCTGGATAAGCTTCTTCTGCTCAAACACGAGGTGGCGGTTGTTCCGCTCAGCCGCCTTGTTGATCGCCATCCGTGAGCGGTCGGCAACGAGCGAGTGCAGCGCATTCACAGCCCAAAGCGTCGAAATCGGGTCGCCGGACCCCACGAGCTTCGTGAGGAGCACTGCAATGCTCGCGATCTCCGAGTGGGGCTCCGACGCCGCCTTGTAACACCCGTCTATGATGCGACAGAACGCGTCCAAGAGGACCGACACCTCGTTCGTGCGTACTGGTGGCTTGCTCGATTGCTCCAACTGCCACCACAATCCCAACAACACCTACCTGTCAGCAAGTCGATAGACAACGCAGACAGATAAGCGGATGAACACACGTACCAGGATCGAGATCCCACGCAGAACCGAGCCGAACGAGAGCTGCGCGACGCGCGTCTGGAGTGTCTTGCCAGTGAAATCGTCTGCGCAGACGTTGGTCGTCATGTACTCGAAGCCAAACATGACCTTGTCGGTCGCAGACGTCGCTGCGAGCCCCTCGTCTTTGGCGTTCTCGATTTCCGTCGCTAGCTGCGCGTGCGCTGGGATATACAATCCGTCGTGGTTTAGGTAAAAGTACCGCTCGAGGTCGTCTTTCAGCAGCGCTCGCGTCGTTAGTCTTGTGTTGATCTTGGAGAACTCGCGGCTGAACGACACGCCCCAGTTGTTCACGAACCGGAAGCCGTCGTACACGACACCGAGAAACGTATCGAGGTCGGACGGCGCGTACACGACCCGAGACCCGTCACTGAACTCGAGCGCCACGACTGCGTCCGTGTCGTCTACTGAGGCGCGTGGGACGACAACGCGTCGGAGGCTTCGCAGCGCGTACGTCTTGTCGGACGTACTGTCCACCTCACGGATCGTCCCGTCAACGACGCACACCTTCTTCGGACGATACCGGTTCGGTCCGTGTCGCTCTGTCCGCTTCCGCACGTCAAGCCACGTGTAAGTGTCGAGGCGAGTCTGGTCGAGCAGGACCTTCACCTGCTGCTGCGGGAGCTGTTCTCGCCGCACCGACTTGATGCGGATGCCAATCGCCCCCGCGAGATCCTTCATCTTCTGCACGATCACGCGCGCGTGCTCCGAGTAGAGGTACTTGAGCTTCTTCTTCACCGTGAGCACGACTGCGTCCGGCACACTCGTGGCTTCCACGACCTCCTCGATCGACCGGAACTCAAACTCGTGCGTCTGTCGGTTCATCGTACGCACGACAACAAGCGCACGCGGCGTCAAGTAGATCTCGCTCTTCTCGCGCTGTCCGCTCGACGTACCAAAGATCCCGCTGAACTGGTAGCACTCCATGTGGTACACGCGCTTGCCTTCTTCAAAACTCCCGACCATGTGGCTCATGATCTCTTGCAAGAACGTGTTGCGGCAGCGGTACCGCAGCCGGAGATAGAGCGGCTCACTGTACTGGTCGAGACGCTTCTTCTGCGATCCGCACGGCGATTCCACAAAGAGCCGATACTGCCGCAGCAACACCTCGGGGTTCTTGACTGCGACGCCGCTGCCGTTCGCGCTCCCATTCGACGAGATCGACGACACACTCGTGCGTCGGATGGACGAGTAGCTGTTGCGGCGAGAGAGAATGCCAGGCTGTCGCCCCGAGAGCACTGTCGTCCCACGACCGCTCGCAGTGCCGCCCCCGCCACCACCAAAGTGCATCGTCTCTCCAAACGTGAGCGAGAGGTACGGCACTTGGCGCGTGCGGGAGCTGCCGAGCTGACTCCCGCCAAACTTGGCAAAGTACGGGTTGTTCGTCATGCGGCTCAGTAGTCCCACGCACGCTTCGACAGTGAGCAGACTGGGAAACCCAAAGAGGATGCGCTGCACCATCCGGTACTTGGTCGCGAGGTTTTGGTAGAACGTCAGCGTGAGCTTCTCGTGCTTGGCGCTGTCGGATGTCATGAGTGCGAGCACGAGGCGACAGAGCATCATCGTCGGCAGCTCTGGCATGTACTTCTGCGTCTGTCACGCACGCAAACCGAGAGAGGAAGAGAGATTGTCAGGAGCTGACTCACTCGGCGAGACACACGCACATATCACACCACGAGCGAGCCTCGTCAAGCCGCAACTCCAAGCCTTTCGCACCGACGTGTCTTCATCAAAGAGCGCGAGCAGCTTCTGTTGGAAGACGGCACTCGACAGCAGAAGCTCGCGACACTGGGCCTTGTACGCTTTCGCTTCGAGCAACCGAAACAACACGAGCAGCATCCAATAGACAGAGAGCGAGGCGCGACACGAGAGGATCTGTCCGATCGTCACCATGTACTCTTCCCCACGCTGATGCACACAGAGTACCCAGAGCCAACAAGAGAGCGACACGAAGCGACGGTAAGTGACTGGTGCACTCCACTCCACTGACGCGAGACTAGCCAGCGAGAAGAACGCGAACGCCACGTACGTCGATGAGGATCCGCAGGAACTCCTTCATCGCTGGCGGCGCTTGCAGCAACCGGTACAACGTCTGCAGGTACGTCGGAACAAAGTCGTGCGCCGGTCCGTGGCGAGCGACAATGTCGTGGATCTCACGCGCCACAACGTACGCCGCCTTGTCGAACGGCTTGTTGGGCTGCATGAGCACGCCAGTCGTCGGCGTGTTCACGTTCAGCTCGAGGGCGATCGAGTGCATCTCTTCGTCGAGACCTCGCGGTAACTGGCGTTGCGTGCGCACTGTCTTCCCGTACCCGTGGGTCGCAAGGAGCGTCACGACACTCGCTTGGGCCACGCGCTGCTCACGATCCACGCCGCCGGCCTCTTTCTCTGTCCGCATGACTGGCGGACGCGCTGCTTCGCTCTGAATGAGCTTCCGCGGCAGCATGAGCATCCACTCGGGGTAGAACGTCCCCACGACGTCGACTTGCGTGTTCCCGACCGCGTGACAGGACGCCAAGAGCTCGCACACAATCTTCTCGTACTGCTCGCTGCGATACGTACGCTGGACGCCGTCGACAAACACGACTTGGAACGCGTGCGGCGAATCGCGGAACAGCACGAGACTGTACACGCGGGCCAACGGACGGCTCGACACGACGGTCTCCGAGTCCACCGTCGCTTCCGTAATGTACTTCTCCGACACGGACAGCAGACGCTCGGTCGAGTGACGGCTTGTGGCGGTCGTTGTGGCTGTTGTGGCGATCTTGGTGACGCGGTACTGGCACGACGTCCCGTCGGCCAGTGCAGTGCCTGTCTCGTCTTGGCACGCGGCCGCCATCGTCTTCTTCCGGTACTCGTTCAGCTGCATGCCGTACGACTTCATGACGCGCTGGATCGCTTGCGCGAGCTCCGTCCGCTTCGGGACGAGGAAGAGACTCGAGTTGTCTGCGTGGTTCAAGCAGAGCCCCGCGTGGTCGTCGCACAAGAGGTCGATCGAGACGAGACTCGTGTACGGAATGTGCGACATGAGCTCGCCGTCGCTGTCTTTCTGGTAGATCCCGTCGGGGCGGACTTCGATGACACACGGAGACTGGACGCCGCGTTGGTGGAGCTTCATGCTCGGGAACGCGAGCGTCTGGAGCTCCAAGCGGACGCTGCGGTGGCCAGGCGCGCGCGCTTCGTGCAGACTGCGCAGCCGCATGAGACATACGAGCACTTCCATGCGGAACTGGCACCGGTACACGGTCTTCTTGACCTTGTGTCGCGGTGTAAAGATGATAAAGTCCTGCGACGTGTGGCATAGCGAGAGGGTGAGTGCGTGTGGGCGTGTGGGAGGCAGAGCGAGCAACGGTATACTGTCCAGGACGTACCGTCTCGCCCTCGACGATGCTCGCAGTGTCGACGTCTTCGTACCGCCACGCGTTTGTCGACTGCTTGCTGTCGAGGTCGTACGTGTAGAAGCCCGTGTCGGTGAAGCATAGCACGCGCTCCTTGACGACGAAGCT
The DNA here is from genome assembly GCA_023334115.1 of Globisporangium megalacanthum. Taxonomy (NCBI): domain Eukaryota; phylum Oomycota; class Peronosporomycetes; order Pythiales; family Pythiaceae; genus Globisporangium; species Globisporangium megalacanthum. Next base: position 13,669 of record JAASGD010000363.1, read on the forward strand.
GCCGACCTTGTGCACCATGAAGCGCGCGAGCGTGCGCGATCGGCTCATGCTGGCTGGCTGGCTGTGTGTGCGTTCTCCTTTCTTACTGTGTGTGAGCTGTTGCTTCTCGTTCTCGTCGAGGAACTTTACTTGTGCGAAGGCGGATTAGAGGGTCCGATGGACCGAGAGGTCTGATTGCGCTGCAGCTGCGAGTGTGAGTATCTGTCCAGCGTCACCACCCACTCGCCCACTCGCCCTATGCCGCTCGTTCACGCGGCTGAAGCGTCGACAGGCGTCGCCGAAGGCTGCTTGGAGGCCCGATTGGTTCCGTCGGCTAAGCTTTGATTGAGCAGCTGGGGACCTGCTGGTTTTTCTTCATGTGTCCCACCAACCTTTCACGGGAGAGAGCCTCGATCTTTCCCGCGTAAATCCGATCGACAATACGCAGTGCAGAACGAGCAGGCATGTCGAATGCTATGTTGAATCGCACTTACGCCAACATCATTTCGCACTTGAGCGGATAGTAACTGCAAACAGCAGCACTTCCAGCAGCACCTTTTTCCAGAGCAGAGCGAGCTCCATATGCGCTGGTACTGCCTGCACCCGGCGCTGCCGCCGAACGCGGCGCTGCGTATCCGCGCAGCACCAGACACCAATGCGCGCGAATATGGTCGCGTGTCCATGGGAAAGGCGCTGGCGGCGCTCGCACCAGAATTCCACGTGCCTACACCCGACGGCGGCGCTGCTCAGCGCTGGCTACGGGTCGTACTTAGCGATGTCGACGACGATGCCGCCGAGGGCTTTGTGCTGACCACATTGCCGGACGGCAAGCCGCTGCTAACGCCCTGGGAGCATGCAGGTGCATACCGACGTGGATGCGATCTGTGCCACGTGTGCCACTCTTCGAACGTATTCTGACGGCAATGGACCATGTGCGACAGGCGTCCTCAACTGCTGCCGCGTAGTGAACGCGCACGCGGCGCTGTATGACGCGCCGTCGGTCGCGACTGCGCACGTCGTCGGGCACGTACACGAAGGCGAAGGCGTACAGTTTCTGTACGCCATCGACGCAGTCGACGGCGTGCGCGCCCGTCTCCGCCACGACGTGTTTGCGAGCGTGTGGATCGACATTGCGGACCTCGAGCCGCTCTGTGTGCGGCTGCGCCACACTGGCTGCTCGAGTACGTAACGTGATCGTGTGTGTGCGCTTGGATCCATCTGATTGCGCAATACGCTGACGCCCGTGGGTGGTTGTGTAGCCACGCACGCGTTCTACACACTGAACGACGAGCTGCCAGCAGAAGCACAGGTCGCGATCCGGAGCTTCCCGTCGACGAACGCAGCGACAATTGAGCTGCTGAGCCGGGGCGAGATGCTGGAAGTCGTCGCGCGCAGTGGGAGTTGGCTCCAGCTCGTGACGGCGCATGACAGCGACAGCGACAGTGAGAGTGAGAGAGACAACACGTTGTGGATCATGTGGGAGACGGACGCGTGGCGGCTTCTCGTCGAGGCCGCCGATTACAGGGCCACGACGTGCTCGTCGCAGCCAGGAGCAGTCGGAACCACGCTCCTTCCATCAGCAGAAGAAGAAGAAGAAGAGGAAGAAGTCGAGAGAGCAGTAGACGACAAGAGTGATGACAAGAGGGACGACGCTACGATCGACAAGACCGACACGGATGGGATGCAACTGGAGGCGACAGATGCGGTGGAAGGTGACGCGTCGCAGCAACCGGCCGAGCAGGCGTCGAGTGCACTGGAACCGCCGTCAGAGAGCGTCGTCACGTCTTGTGACGGCGTGGAAGTGGCTGGCGACAGAGCGGATGGGAGGGACTCGGTGCGTTGTGTGTGGTTGCTGTGGATAGTGTGAGCCGAACGCTCTGACTCTTGTCGTGTGGTGTTGAACGTCACTCGCAGGCGGAGGCTGTCGCTGCGAGCGCACCAAGCACTACACGGACGGACACGGCGTGGGAGGATCGCCCATTGAACCTTCGACGGCTCCGGCAGAACAGCAGCGGCAGCTCATCAGAGACGGCGAAGCAGCTCGTGAGTAGCCAGAGTGAAGCGCCAGGTGATGATGGTGAAGAAGAAGAAACGACTCCTGTGTCCAGCTGGGCTGAGAACGCAGCGACACAGTGGGAGAACCGACCTCTCCAGCCCCAGCAGCAACGTGACTCGGACACGGAAGAAGCCAAAGAGCCAGCTCGGATCGACGCCAACGAGCTCCAGCTGGCTGATGATGAAGAAGCGGATCGTCAAGATAATAGCGGAGCGGATCCAGTGACTGCCGCTACCGAGTCGACGACAACGTGGGAGGAGGCTATCGTGAGCGACACCAGCACTGCCACTGGCAGTGGCCAAACATGGGACGAGACGCCCGTTGGCAGCAGCAAGCGCGGCCAAGAGGACTGGGACGAGTACCCACCAGGGTTCGAGCATCACGAGCAGCAAACCGACGGTCCGAGTGCGGCTGTGGAGACTGACGAAGAGCAGTTCGCAGACGCGATGATGATGCTGGACGACGAGTCGACAGAGTACAACGACTCGAACGCTTTTGAAGTCGACGAAGACGTGACGGACGAAAGCGTCGTGGTGGTCGAGATGCCGTCGATAACTTGGGACGAGACGCCTACGAACGGCACGGACCCACGTCCGAGTGTGTGGGATGAAACCCCAGTCGGCAGTAGTGACAGTGTCCCAGAACGCTGGAGCGAGTACGCTGCTGAAAAGTACGAGAGCGAGCCGCAGACTGACGATGCTGCGATGGGAACTGGCTGCGAAGACGAAGCCGTGATGGACGAGCCCATGGCAGAAGAGACGGCAGCGATCGAGACCGTGGTTGAGCGCAACGATACGGTCGAAGTGAGCGCGTCAACGTGGGACGAGACTCCTGGGTTTGCCGACAGTAACGCGTGGGATGCGACACCGGTCGGCACTAGCAGGCGGCAGCAGGTGTGGGAGGAGTACCCACCTGACGCATCGTCCGCCCGCTCCGTGGCAGTAGTGGATCAAAGGCTGAGCCAGGACGACGAGAAGGGCAAGATGACGCTCGCTGATCTCGATGGGCCGGAAGAAGAGGAGCCGGAAGAGCCTCGCGAGCAGGACGCTGCGCCAGCTGCCTCGCCTGACGTTCCGTCTGCTTCCGCGTCGTCGTTCGCTGCGTCTGCGGACGCCGCTGGGATGAAAGACGATTCGACCGAGTCGGTCATTCCGCTGATTGAAGACAACGGGCATGCGGTGACGATGGACGACATCATCGTGGACGGGACGGGCTTTGAGGTGCACGACGGCAGCCTATCAGTGCCCATGTGGGATGAGAGTCCGATCAAACCGACCGCGCGCTTCTTCCAAGACACGTCGATCGACAGGCGGAGTGGGAAGCGGTTCGAGAGCGTCGAGAGTGCGCGAGACACACGGAGCGACGCGGAGCCGCCGGCGGCGTTCGCTACGAAGCTCAGCGCTCGCACGGCGTCGACTATGCTCGTGACTAAGACACGCGCGCCAGCACTGGAGCACACGAACGGCTTTAGCGACGCCCGACGGTCGCTTATCGGTGGAGCTCCATCAGCGGGTCGCCGGTCGCGGACTCCCGAGTACTCGCCGCCAAAGAACGGGAGCGACGGGCTGTCGTTCCTCGCCGAGTTTGGGATTCGCGCGTACTTGCGGCACAAGCAGATTCTGATCACGTCGAGCGACGAGCGGTCGCAGTCGCTGTTCCAAGCGGTGGTGTACGGGGACGACCCGGATCGGATCTTGGAAGTACTGACTGCGAACGAACCGCTGTGCGACGAGTGGATGGTGTACAGCCCCTCCAAGGTTCGGATGGTGTCACCAGAGCCTGCGACGCACAGCTTCCTCGACGTCTTGTACGCGCGCGAGCCGGGCGAGGCGCCAGGGACGCCGAAGCGGACGACGCCGAGCAAGTCGGAGCAGCTGCAGACACCGCCGCCTTCGAACGGAGCCCGGAAGACGAAGATCGACCGCTTGTTCAACCGGACGCCAGTGAAGCAGCGCGCAACGCTGACGTACGACCTCATCATGAACAACGCGGACGTCGACGCGATCCTGGAAGCCGAGTTTGGGAGTGAAACGTGTGAGCTCCCGATCTTTGGTCCGTACAAGTACCCAACGTTGTCGGGGAACCCGTTAGATGCAGCACGGCCAACACGGTCGCCTGTCGGTGGTGGCTTTGGTTCGTCGAGTCTCAGTGGCAGCCGTTTCTTGGCAGCGCCTCTGCCGGTCGCAGGTGCTAGCAGCTTGGCTTCAGGTGGGAACGCACGCTCTGGACACCTGTTGTTGCCCGAAGCCGCACCGATGCCAGTGCGAACGACGACGCCGCCGCTCGCAGCTGAGTCCACGAACCCGCTGAAGCGAGCAGCGTCAGCGATCACCAGGACGCCTCCTCTTCCCGTTGCGAAGGCCATGTCAGCGCCATCTGCAACGACCGAGGCGAGCGCGCACCCAGCGGCTTCAAGTCGTCCGTCAGCGTCGCGTTTCGGCATCCGACCGTCGTCAGCGTCGACAGTCGGAGTGAGCGGCACGACGCTGCGTCGATCATTGTCGCAGCCGGCTGCTGCTGTTCCTGGCAGCTCCACGCGAGCACCTGTCGCTTCAGCTGCACCGCCTCGTCCCCGCTCGTCGCTGACGTCTGAGCCGAGCACAGGACCAGCGAGAGCGTCATCATCGTCGTCGTCGTCGCTCCCAAAGGCGCTTTCGAGACCAGCCCAGTCCTCGCTGCTGCAACGGAAGAGCTTCCTTCCGACGCCAGGTTCGGGCACTGCCCTTCCGCTCGGCTCTCGCCGCGAAACGATGGCCGGGTCCATTGCACACGCGACGGATACGAGCAGTCTGCAGGCGAGGCGCACGTCGTTCGGGTTTGCGAGGCCGACAGCCACCGGAATCCCAAAGAAGCCGTAGGAGCGTCCGTTATCGGGTCGATGTCGAGGTCGTCGATGTGCTGATGATGGAGTGCCAGCTTGGGATGAACCCAACTGGTCTTTGATGATTGGAGCGCCCTCGTCAAGCGGAGCGCCAACGCTTGTGGTCAATACGATCCGTCGACAAAGAGTGCGGGCGAAGAGGAGTCGGTCGTCCTGTGACGATAACAGAAGGAGTGAAGGAGTGAGGAGGAGAACGTAACATCCCAGTTGGTTGGCCTCGTTGAACGGCAAGGACAGTGGTCTCCCAAGCAAGTGTGAGTGGCCATAACTTTGGTTCGTTGAATGGAGACCGTTTCGATTCGTGGGTGCTCAAGCTCTTTCCTGACACAACAGCAAAGACGCTGAGGTGCGAGCGCAGAGTGTGTACACTGAAGTCAAGAACGTAAGACTGCCAGACTCTCTCACGTCGTTCGTCACCTGCCGCCTCTAAAGCGCTACGCGTCGTCCCCCGAGGCTCGATCAGCTCTGCGCGCGGTACGGGATATTCCGGTCTTCCAAGAACCGTTTGATGGACTCGGGGAGCTCGCCCGAGACCGACACGGCGTAGATGCCGGGTATTAGCCGCACTGCAAGGAGCAGAAAAAAACACACCACCCACCAATCGTCAGCCTTCTTGCGTTCCCAAGCCAATCGCCTCGCTCTTCCTGTCCGCCAACGATACCAACGCACCGATGCGCTGCCACTTGGCCACCCAGCTCTCCTTCGGCTGCATCATCGCAATCATCCTATCATACCCACGCGCATGTGGTAAAACAATCACTCTCTAGCACGCCCCCCTTGCCGCTGAACAAATCCACGAGTCAAAGCGCACCCTTCAAAGTACGCGGACGTGCACTCGGCCACGCGCTGCCGGTTGTCGGCCATCTGCAGGAAGGCGCAGTTCTCGCAACCCGTGTCGTAGAACTGCGTGAAGGTCTTGACGAGCGAACACGTCATGCACGCACGCAGCTCACGGAACGTGTTGGGGATGTCGGCGTGCATCACACCGTCGTCCAGCTCCTCTTCGTCATCATCACGCCGGCGGCTCATGCTGTCAGCTTGTCCTTGGGTTTTGAAATGTGAGCAGTAAAAACCAAGGCGTTGTTTGACAAATAAATTTCAAAAAGGGTCAGATCTGTAAATGCAGTGCATTCAAATTAAAATAAAATTACTGTATACTGGTACAAAGTCAAGTCAACTTCATTTTCGAGCCCTCATTCGCCCACTTCGCTTCACAAATGAATTGTAGGGTTAGTCTCTTAGTCAGGAATGTCGTGCTGAGATGACTAAACATCATTGTTAGCTACTGCCATAAAATGATAAGAAACGCAACATGCTCATTTCTATCATTTTGTATAACATCTTGAACATCTTACAGAATAATCCAAATACGAATGTGCGGCCGCCAAGAGCGCTCCCCCAAGCCAACTCGGTTTTGGTGGTGAGCAAGAAACGAAAACACCGCCATCAGGCTCTCTCGCCCTTCTCTCTCTCGTTCGCTCTCCGCCATGCTCGCGCGTTCTGCTGCCTCCACCTCGCTCGCGCGCACTGCCGCCACGCGCTCGTTCTTCAAGTCGGCAAACGCTGCCGCGCAGCTGGCCGTGGACGAGGAGTTCCCGGGTGTTCCGGCCGCTTCGTCGCGTGCGCGCGCTGCCCCCAAGACCCAAGTGTCCGTCACGCCGGCTGGCATCAAGATCGCTTCGAACAACGCCGAGCCGTTCGTGACGTCGCTGGGCGTGAACCTCGCTACCGGCGTGCGCGACGAGACTGACGAGACTGCAGGCATCTCGCAGCTCTTCGCCAAGATGGCGTTCCGCGCCACTGAGGCGCGCTCGGACCTGCGCCTTTTCCGCGACATCGAGGCCATCGGCGGCGTCGTCAACAAGGCGGCCGGCCGCGAATTTGTGCGCTACTCGATCAGCGTGCTCCCGGACCACGCCGAGGCGGCTGCGCAGATCCTCGCAGAGACGACGCTCACGCCACGCTTTGCGCAATGGGACATTGACACCCAGAAGGCGCAGGTGCGCACGGAGCTCGAGCTCCTCGCGGGCAACCCGGCGAGCCTCGTGGCCGAAGGCGTGCACGCCGCTGCGTTCTACGACGACGTCGCGCTCGGCCGTCCGCTCGTGTCGGTCGAGAACCTCGCCAAGTTCAGCTCGGAGGACCTGTGGAAGTACTACGAGACGTACGTGAACACGGCGACCGCCGCCGTGTTCGGCTCGGGCATTGAGCACAGCGACCTCGAGAGTCTCGTGGGTTCGTACTTTAGCGAACTCCCGGCCGGAACTGCGGTGCCGCGCGCTCCGGTTAAGTACGTGGGTGGTGAGTCGCGCGTGAAGACCGCAGCGCCGGTGACGCACGTTGCGCTGGGCTTTGAGACCGTGGGCAAGCTGAACCCGCTCTACGGCTCGGCGCACGTGCTCCGCGCTGTGCTTGCTGGCCGCTTGAACGCGAAGGTCGCATCGGCGTTCTTCACGCCGTACCTCGACGCCGGCTTGGTGGGGTTCTCTGGCCACGTTGCGAACGCGAACGTCGGTGCGCTCGTGGACTCGTTCGTTGCGGAGATCAAGAGCCTCGCGACGACGCCGGTGTCGGCGGACGAGCTCGCGGTCGCAAAGACTGTGGCGGCGCTCGGAATCTTCTCGATGATCGGCTCGCGACAAGGCGCGAACGCCCTTATTGGGGTGCTCGGTGTAGCGCAGGCGCCTGCGCCGTCGGCGGTGGGCCTGGCTGAGTCGGCGACGGCCAAGTCGGTTCAGGAGCTGGCGAAGCGAGCGCTGGCGTCGCGACCATCCGTGGCTTCGGTTGGAAAAGTCTCGGCCGTCCCGCACGTGGACGCGTTGATCGCCAAGCTCCAGTAAGTAGAATGTGGCGAGACGGACAGGTACCTTTCCTGATTGGGAGCTCAGCACAGGCGTCCCAGTCGAAAAACAGCAGTCTCTTGTCGTGTGTGGCGCTGCCAAACGGCGGCTGTGGGGATGACGACGCCAAGAGTGACAACAACAAACGGACAGTGGGACGGGCGGACGAGCTTGAGCTTGGCGATGAGGTGAGTGGTTCTGTCCGTCGTGTCCGTCGATGCGCCACTTCTACGAAACGACAAAGCACAATACACTCAAGTGATAAAGCGACGTGCTCTAGTTCACTCGTGCGTCAATCGCCACTGTGGGCGTGCCAGTGCTGGCGAACGACACGACGTCTTGGGAAACAAAGCGCTGCATATGTGCCGTTCAATGAGTGTGAAGCGGAAGCGCGCATTGATCCAAGCGGGAATGATGGTCCTTCAACCAAAGCGTGGAAGCGCGCATTGATCCAAGTGGGAATGTTGGTCCTTCAACCAAGGCGCGAAAAGAACTGCGAAATGCGCTGGTCTGGTCGAGGTTGTTGCTGTCTGAGCCTCCCGCGCTCTTAACTCTGGAAGCACGACATTCATGGCACAGATACTGTATCTGCAGCAGTCATGAGAAGCGACAGCGTTCAATCTGGTCGCCATGGCGCATACCTTGCTTGATGGCGACATTGATGTTCTTGGTCTCCGCGCGAAGGTGACAGCACAGTGGTCGCATACGAGTCGCGTGTCGACTTCCACCTGCTCCGTCATCAAAATTCGCACGACGTCCGGGTCGGTGTGGCACTCATAGCTGAGCGCCATTGGTGGCGGGAGAACGAATCCAAGGCGACAGACAGCCCACGAAGCGATGCCGGCATGAATTCATCCATCTGTTACGAAGGCCCCCGGGTCCTCTTGGGCTCGAGCTACGACTGCTTCTTCTCCGTGTAGATGGAGGCGTCCGCTGGCCAGAGCGCTCCCCACTGCGCCTTGCGAGACGCGCGGTACACTTCACGCAAGTGCTTGCCCTTCGTCACACTGCGACGCTCCAGTTCGCCCTGTCGCCGCACCACCCAAACACACCACGTGTGAGCACCCCACTCCAGTGGCAACAGCAGAGACGGACGTGAAAACGAGGCAAGGTCCTCCTGACCTCCGGCGTGCACAGATCGAGGTGCACGTGGCGAGTCGCGAGCAGCGGGCCTCTATACGCACACATACACACACGAGTAAGTGGGTGGCAAAGCTTCCCTATAATCACCACCACCACCAACGCCAGCACTGGACGCACCGGATCATACGAGCGTGTCGCCGCTTCGAGTCGGCAGCTTCTGCGCCGTTCTTCTCCATGATCACGTACGAGAACTTGGAGCCTTTCTGGCCGTTCCAGCGCTTTGGCGTTGCCTCACGAGGTCGCTGCACCTGCGGCGAGCGCTGCACAAAGTGGCACCACGTCCCTCCCGCCGCCGGACACTGGCGCACAGAAACCACTCTGTTAAGTGAGCAAGTATTGTAACCCCGAGTGTTAAACAGGTACGCTCGGACGCACCTCAAAGTGGTGCACACACGGCGCAAGGATCTTGACGGACTCGCCCTCTTCCTCCGCCACGGAGTCGAGGATGAACTGGCGCGCCGAGCGCACTTGGTGCGACCCCCACGAACTCCCGCGGTCCACGAGCACAAGACAGCCCTTGTCGCTCAAAAGCTCCCAGAGCGCCGACATGACGGCCACGCGCTCGTAGTCGCTCGTGATCTCGGACAGCACGTAGTTCGCCATGATGAGGTCGTACTTGACGCCACTCTCGAGCTCGCGGCGCATCTCAGCGAGCCCGCGACGCACGCTGAGGCCAGGAAAGCCCTCGAGCACGACCTCGGCAGCGTCCACCATGGACTGGCTCGGCTCGACGACGCGGTAGCGCGTGAGAGACGCGTCGTACAACTCCTTCGCGGCCCACGACGCGGTCCCAGGGCCAGCGCCAAAGTCGAGCACCGACTCGGGCGCGAAGGCCGGGTGCTGCTGCTGCAGCTGGCGCAGTGCGTGGTCTGCACACGCATACACGCCGTCCATTTCGAACGCTAAGTACGCCATGGTCTCTGTCGGACCGTACGCGTACGCTGGAATCTGCGGCTCGCGGTCGAGGGCCCAGCCCACGGGGTGCTTGTGCGCATCAAGTGGCAGCTTGCGCGCGTTCGTCTCGTCCACGACGTACTTGGCACGCAACGCCTCGAGCTGCGCGTGCGTGCGGCGCTTCACGACGGCTGTGAGACGGCGCAGCAGCTCCTCGGGCATCTCCACACGCTGCTGCACGCCGCAACGCGACGTCTCGGGCACAGCGGCCACGACGCGTAGCGCCGCGCGTGCCTCGCTTAGCATCCCACCACTGTCTGGCGAGCTCTTGGCTCGTCGCAATCGGCGAGCGCGCCTGCTACTGCTGCTGCTGACGGCTGTGGCGGCGGTCGCGAGCGCGCGCATTGCGGGGGCCTGGCGCACAGGCGCCACGATCTTCGCGAGGCGGAGCGCCAGCATTTCCGCAATTGCGAAATTGCTGGTGGTCGTGCAGTATGCTTTTCTTTTGTGAAGTATTGAACCGTATTTTATACGGTACAATACTTCACAAAAAGAAAGCTTTCCCGTTCAGCTCGACTTGACCAAACTTACAAAAACCAATATTACAGATTATAGTCCTAATTATACAATTCTACAAAGTTCGAAATGTTGTGTGGTCCACGCTAAAAACGAACGAAATTCGCTGAAACACGTTTTCAGCGAATTTTAGTCGTTTCCAGCAAATTAAGTTCGTCTTCGCAAAGTTCCATGTAAACTAGCGTTGACCACAGAAATACTGAGCGATTTCACGATTATTCTCTCTAAATTCAAAAAATCGTTAACACCGTAAAAAACAACTCAGTTGTTGAAATATTCTAATTCAACAACTGAGTTGTTTTTTTCAACTTTGTCCCTTAAATATGGAAAGAGAGTTCATAATCTAAACATATAATATATCTTTACCTCATCTTTATCAATATCGTATATTATATGATATTGATAAAGATGAGGTAAATCGTGTTTGTTAAACAGTGGCTAGTGATAAAAACGAGTTAAAATTGTGCAGACGCACAATTTGACGGGCGACAGATAAATAGCGTGGTCCACTCATATATTACAGAGGTAATACGAGTGGACCACGTCTTTATTGATTCTTTTTTAAACATCCAGTCTCTGAGTCAAGGAGGCCAAAAATTTCCGACAAAAATAAAAAACATCGTTAATTCTTATTGAAACACAATGAAACTTGTGTGCAGATGTCCCTGGTTTGTGAGGCATGGACGCACGTGTTTGCGTCCTCAACAAAGCATCACAGGCGGCAGCATTCAAATATTACGAAATCTTGAGGACTCGAAAATTACCATTTTTAGGTACCGATGATGTTAAGCAATTACATTATTAGATTTTGAA
>JAASGD010000364.1:0-24821 GCA_023334115.1 Globisporangium megalacanthum
GACTTAATGTTTGTATGCTCATACAAATATTTTTGGATCGATTCCGACCCGATAGGTTGGAATCGGGCTGGTTCCCTACACCCCTACCCCTAATCGATTTAATTGGCTGAAATAGGTATCCAATGCGCTGCTTTGATTCTATTACTGGTCAAAACACATTTTTAACGATACTATTGGACAAAACTGTCAATACAATAGATGAGTTCGGTCGGATAAACGATGATATTCAGCCGTATCGTGACGTCTTCGACTTCAGCGATTTCGGATACGGGGCCGGGTCCTGGTCGTGAAAGGAGCAGGAGGAGGCATTCTTTTGTTTGAAATTAGTACAGCCAGGCGGTTCATCTGTTGATGCCGAGGTTTGAGTGATGCTGTATTCCAAGTTTCGAGTTCTGGAACAATCCATTATTCGCGCATCCTGTCTGTTAATTGGCTGAAATGCTGGTGGAGCATTTCTGCGGTTGCTGTTGGCTGTCAGTTTGGGACTTCACGCTCACCACACAAGCAGCAACAGCAACCACCAACCTCCTTCCGCACCATGGTGCGTGCGATCTTGGCACTTGCTGCCCCGTTCCGCGCTCCACTCATGCTCAACACCCTACCTTTCTTTCGATGTCTCTACGCTGCAGTCGTCGTCGCTCCGCAAGTTGATTCCGTTCGGCAACCGCGTGCTCGTGAAGCGCGTCGAGGCGGCCACCAAGGTGCGTTAGTACTGGTACTGATCGTGTATTGCTGCGGTTGTTGCATTTTAAACAACTCACTCGTGATGCGCACGGCCATGCAGACTGCCAGCGGCATCTACCTGCCGGACGCCGACCAGCACAAGCAGAACGAGGGCGAGGTCGTGGCGGTCGGCCCGGGTGCGCGCACGGTCGAGGGCACGCTCATTCCCGTGCAGAGCGCGGTGGGCGACAAGGTGCTGCTTCCAGAGTACGGCGGCAGCCTCGTGAAGCTCGGCTCGGACGAGTTCCACCTCTTCCGCGACGAGGACATTCTCGGCAAGCTCCAGTAATCGATGCGCGCGTTGTGACGCAGTCGTTCCCCCGATAGACCGCTTGCGCCCACCGCCTACTTTGCACGCTTGATGCGAGTGACTGGCTGGCTGAGTAGAGAGGCAATGGAAGCGAACTCGATAGGAGAAAAGAAAAACCCAGTAAAAAACGTTTGTATACCACTGCTTCGACTAAGTACGGATCAGTCACTCTACTTCAACACCCGTTTGAGCGCTTGACCTGCTTGCCGCGCACAAAGATCCGTTCAATGTTGCGGTCGTCGCCGAGGAAGAGGAACTTCTGGAACGCGTGGAGCACGTCCCGCGCCTCTGCCGCGTCGTGCGCGTCGTCGATTGGACCGCCGGCAGCGCGTGGGTTCACCACGAGCGCGTCAAACTCCTTCCCAGCGACAAAGTTGCCGACCGTGTCGGCGAGGCCGAGCGCCTCGGCGCCGCCCACAGTCGCCAGATGGAAGGCTTCCGCGTACGTCAGCGCCTCGTGGCTCGCGTCGCCCACACCAGGCTCCTCGTGCGCGCTGCTGTGGCCGATTGCGACCATCTTGGACGCGATTACAGCTTGCCGGACCGCGTCAAGCATCGACGGCGAGTAGCCACCCGACACGTCCGTGCCCAAGCCGACTTTGACGCCTTCGTTCAGCAGCCGGCGCACGTTCAGCACGCCGCTGCTGAGCGAGAAGTTGGAGTTCGGGCAGTGGATCACTGCGCTTTGGCGCGCCTGCAGCACTGCGCGCTCGTCCGGACTGCACCAGATGCAGTGCGCCATGTACGACCGGTCGTGGAGGAGCCCGTGGGCGTCATACACGGCCGCGTAGCTCTCGCACTCGGGGTGCAAGCTCTTCACCCAGCTGATCTCATCGCGGTTCTCTGATAAGTGCGACTGCACGGGGAGCTTCGGCTCGTGCTCGCGGGAGATCGCACTTAGCGCGGCCATGAGCGCCGACGACGTGCTCGGCACGAACCGCGGCGTGATCACAGGCGTCAGCAGCGGGTTCTTCTTGCTCTGCACGTACGCGACAAACTCGCGCGTGTGCTGGATCGAGTCGGCTGTGGCTTCCTGCAACGCGGGCGTGCAATGGCGGTCCATGTTGACTTTGCCGACGAACCCACGCTGTCCGAGGTCGTCAATGATGTCAGCGAGAGCTTTCGACGCCTCGAGGTGGACCGTCGCGAAGTACGAGCACGTGGTCGTGCCGTTAAACAGGTGCCGCTGCACCGCTTTCGCGTACACGGCGCGCGCGTAGTCAACGTCTGCAAACTTGGCTTCGTACGGAAACGTGTACTGCTCGAGCCAGTCGAGGAGCGGGAGGTGCATCCCGACGCCGATGAACGAGTACTGCGGCGCGTGCGCGTGGCCGTCGACAAAGCCCGGGACGAGCAGGCGGTCGCCGAGGTCCACGAGCTCGTCGTAGTGCGGCAGCGCGTCCGTGCTACCAATCACGCTCTTGCCAAGGTCGTGCAGAAAGGCGATGCGGCCGTCCTGGTCGACACCCACGAGCCCTGGCTGCAGCACCTCGAGCTGATTGAGGGCGAGTGAGTGCACGACGTTGCATTTGTACGCGGTGATGCGCGCTGCCGCTGAGACGGCGGCGGTCGCGGAAGAGCGGGTCGTTCTACACATTGCGTGGGGCGAAATGCGGGTCGATGGTGGCTGCGGCTTGCGGCTGGAGCGGTCGAATGGCAAATGAGCGGATGCGCTTCAAGCGCATCGGAAGGGCCAAACTCGCATTCAGGACACGCACTTGCATTCAGAAACTTTTGAAAAGACTGGCGATGAACTATGGAACAGACTGTTTGACACCAAGATCTGCGTCACAACAACATTGCTGTGAAAGAAACCAGCAGCAATTTCGATACCTGGCACCAGGTGCTCCACCTGCACCTGCTGAGTCGTGTCCTTTTGTCATGTGGGCGAGAAGTGCGTGGTGAGTTTCCACAGCGACCTCAGAGTGGCGCACGCATGCGCCTCCAGCAGAAAAAAGATCGCGACAAGCACGGAGAAGAAGGTCATGCATGGCGCAGACAGGTTTTCGCATGCGTCCTGCTGGAGAAGATGATGGCTCTTGCTGGCGCATTGGCGTTTGGTGGTGGTCTTCTTCTTTGAACGAGGCAACAACTGAGCACCTGTTGCTGTGTTGACTGGTGTTCAGTATCCCAGCCAGCCAGCTCAGCTGGTTCGACTTCAGTGGTGCGGTACTCGCTTTTGTGAACCCTATAATTTGGTTTCAGTATGCCGGAGAAGCCAGCTCCAACCTTCTCCAGTAACCGAGCCACAAAACTCATTCTGAGTGCTGGTTGGTCGACAACTCGAAACCACCCACCCGTCGCTTCGCCATTCTTCTTCCCCATACAAAAAGCAACTCGCCGCGAACCGCACAAGCACGCCTCTCCCCAAGATAGTTGGCTAATTCCAGCTCTCTTTTGTGTGTGGCTCTCTGTGCTCTCTCCACCCGCACGTCGTCGTCGTCGTCGTGCTCCCCGCCGCCTCCACGCCAGTCGTGAGACGCCCGCGCTCGACGCAACGAGGAAGCCGCGCTTTCTCACTCTCCTCCTCCTCCCGCCCGCCACCGCCGCCACCATAACGGGACCACGACACGCCGAACACTGCGCAGGAGGTCAACGGATGGGATAGGTTTCGTCTCAAGTCACACGAGAGGAGGCCATCGCATCAAGACGCGAGCGAGACACGAGAGCCATTGAGCCATCCAGACGACGACAGAAAGAGCGAGAGAGAGAGAACGAGCGAGAAAGAACAAGCGAGCGACACGAAAGCCCCTGCCTGCCATCTGTCGCGTTAAAGAACGAGTCGCGATGATCGCGCCAACGAACAAGCCCACCCTCGTGCAGTGGGAGCACCTGTCGTTCGTCATCATGGACGCGCCGACCGATAGCAACCTCCACCTCTACTTGAAGGAGCTCAAGCGCCACAACGTCACGGACCTTGTGCGCGCGTGCGAGGAGGTAACGTACTCGCGCAACTCGGTCCAAGCCGCCGGCATCACGGTCCACGAGCTCGAGTTCCCAGACGGCGAGCCGCCGGGCGCCGACATCCTCACCAAGTGGCTCGACCTCGTCTCGGACTGTTTCAAGGACAACAAAGTCGACGGGAAGAGCAACCGGTCGATTGCAGTGCACTGCGTCGCAGGCCTCGGCCGGTGCGTTGCTTACTGTGCTACTTACTGGCGTGGGTGGCGGATGGTGGCTCATGTGCGCTCTTTTTTGTGTGATGTTTTGGTTCTGATTGTTTTTTTATTTGGTCTGCGACTGTAGCGCCCCAGTGCTCGTTGCGATTGCGCTCATTGAGTTTGGACTCGATCCGATCAACGCGGTGGAGCACATCCGCAAGTTCCGGCGAGGGGCGATTAACCTCCGCCAGCTCAAGTACTTGGAGAAGTACCAGCCCCAGCGTGGCCACAAGACCAAGTGCGCCATCATGTGAACTCTCTTACTCCCTCCCTCCCACCAGCAGCCGCAGCCATAGAGGAAGACGTCCAAGTCCAAGACGCTTGCTTCCCTCTTCCTTCCACTCCTTAACTACCACCAACCACTCACCTTCCATCCCACTCACTCGCTCTCCGCCTTTCAGTCACTCTGTCCGCCCGTCTGCCGTCACAACTTCCCCCCGTCTTCCAACGCCCGCTGCAGGAGCGGCACCACCTGCTTCCTGGACGCCCCAGCGTTCCGTTGGCTGAACGTCAGCAGCCGACAGTCAGCATGGGACGCTGGGAGCTCCAGCGGAGCCAGCTCCAGGGAGCCCTCTCGCTCCAGGAACGCGACGCACGTGCGGGGGACGCTCGCGTCGCCTCCAGCGCCGTAAAAGAGCAGCTGGCGGTGCCGCGAGCCCTCGGCGTCCACGAACATCGTCATGACGAGGAGGAAGACGAGGCGGTTCGCCGCCACGAACGCCTCCAGCTGCGTCACGAGCGCCTCGCCAGACGCCGCTTTCGTCACGAAGTGCTCGAGGTCGACGAGGACTGCGCTCACACCGTAACGCCCACTCTTAGACGGGAGGTCAAACTCCTTGTAGTCGCACTGCAAGCAGTTGCGTACAGTGAACGCAGCCCAGTGGTCCGCACTAAACTTGGCGGCCTGGAGCCAGTGAAAGAGCGCTTCTTTCGGCGCAAACGCCGTCGTCTCCAGCGCTTTAGCGGCCGCCACGTCACGCGCCGTCACTTTCTTGGCCCTCGGGTCAAAGTTGACGCTGTCGAGAGCGATCACTGCGAGCAGCAGCGTCGCGTGCAGCGCGTCCGTCTCTGTCCCGTCGCGTGTGTGCAGGAGCTTCTCTGCGACGAGCGTGCAGCAGGACGCCACGAGCGCCTGGCCGTCAGCGAACGCGATCTCTCGAACCGCAGCGTCCGGGTGCTTCCCGAGGTCCATGTGGTGGTCCAGGATCTCCACCACGCGACCAACGCTCTCGTCGCCGCCCAGGCGCTTCGTGCTGAGCGCATTGTGGTCCAGTAGTGTGAACTCGAGCCGCGCACGGCCGCCAGCTTGAAACGCAGCGTCGCGCCATGGGAACTCGTCCACAAACACAAGCGCGCGCTCGTCCACGTGGAGCTCTTGGAAGAGCGACACAACGTCACACCGCAGCGCCAGTTCATCGCGCGGGACGGGGACGACGGGGACAATGACGCTTCCGTTCGCTGCCGCGTGGCGGCGCTTGTGGTGCGCGTACACGAGCGCGCTGATGATCGAGTCGGCGTCAGCAGCTTCATTGCCAATCATGACGCGGACAACAGTGGCTGTGTCGTTTGCCACGACTGCGAATAGCTCACTGCGCGCCTGAGCCAGGAAGGCGTTGAGAGCGCGGACGCCGGCCGTGAGCGCCGTCTCGGAGCCCTCGCGCCAGCGGATCGTCGGCGAGGGGGAAGCGCTCATCGAGCCAGGGTTGAGCGTGGCGAAGCGGCGAGTGATGGATCGAAGCCACATCAAGAAGCAACAGTTGCATGGCGAAACTAAATACTCACGCCACACTTGGTGTTTGTTTGAAAGCAGATCCAGTTTTGTTTTAACCAATCCATGGCAATCAAGATGTTTATTTCAGCCAATTAGATCAAGCGGAACAGCCATCTCAACATCTCTGAATCCTTCCATTCTTGCGGTACAAACATCAAGTCAAAAAAAATCAATGAAGAAGTCTTTGACCTCTTCGTTACACAATCCAACTGGTAACTTTGGTGCCTCCAGTCTTCCCCAACCAACACAACATAGAGACTCGCCAAGCGTCAAGTCACACTCGCTAAGAGCTCGCTATAGCTCAGGAAGAGATCCGCCCTCGCCGAGCTTTCTTGATATAGGCGGGATCTTGTCGAACTTCCTGAGCGCGTGGCGCTGTCCGCGAAGTCGCATGCCGCCGACAATGAACTTGATGCACCCGATTTAGCAAACGACTCGTCCAAAGTCGAGAATGTCCTGAGCGTGGTGAACGTCATGGATGTGTGGAGCCCACGCTTGCTCGCGGAGCGCCAGGTCTCGACCCTCAATTGGAAAGAGACGCCGCGACTGCGAGTTGCCCTCTACCACCACGAATCGCGATGGCCGCCGTTGCCCCACGACGCTACGACACCCCCGACACGGACGACAATGAAGACGAAGAGGTCGAGATCGAAATCAGCGGCGCTGGCCGCAATGGCGACACGAAAGCTGGCGACCGAGAGTCCACCGCAATCGAGTTTTCCGCTGATGGGATGATACCTGACGGGCCTCTCACGACGCGCCAGCGCCTCCGCAACTTCATGCGACTGCCGAACTCGGCGATCAAAGAGACGTGGAGCAAGCTCGACATCTCGGAGGAAGGCATCTGCGAGCAGGAGGAGTACGGCGAAGCGCGCGACGGGATCTTCTGGAAGTACGTGCACGAGACGCTCTTCGGGAGCAGCACCCTCCACGGCCAGTTTTGCGGCGTCATTCTGCTCCTCATGATCACTGCAAGCGTCGTTCTCGGTGCGTTCGCCAGTCGCTGGTTGCAGTATCCGCAGCGGGTTGTTGTCTACTGACAGTCTGCGTGTTCGCTTGCTTGGTGCATCGTTCGTACTACAGCGATCATGGACAGCGTGCACCAGATCCGGAAAGACCACGGCGAGTTCATCTACGGCTGCGAAGTGATCTTCACGATCATCTTCTCGTGCGAGTACGTCCTCCGCACGAGCTGCTTGCGGCGTCCGCGCGAGTACGTCTGCAGCGCCATGGGCATCGTCGACATCTCGTCCATCGTGCCGACGTTCATCAGTGCGTACTCTCGACTCGAGAGAGAGGCTCTTGGTCTCGTTCTTTTGCGAGTGCTGTCTGGACAATCAGCTAGCTAACGCTTCACGTGCACCAACTAACGCCTCCTAGCATTCTTCCTGCCGCCCGCCCGTCCGCTCGCTGACCTCGCCACGCTGCGCATCTTCCGCGTCATCCGCGTCTTCCGCGTGCTGCGGCTCGTGCGCTTCGTGGACGCTGCACGCGCGCTGAACGAGAACATCGACGCCAACAAGATGCGCGTCGCAGTGTTCATGTTCACGGTCTTCTCGCTCATCGTTGTGATTGGGTGCACCATGTACCTGATCGAGGGCGAAGAGAACGGCTTCTCGAACATCCCCGTGAGCCTCTACTGGGCCGTCGTGACGCTCACGACCGTGGGGTACGGCGACATTGCGCCACAGACAGTGCCTGGGCGGCTCATTGCGGCCGTCGTCATGTTCACGGGCTACGGCGTCATCGCGTGCCCGCTCGTGCTCAACACGCAGACCGAGGGCGAGGCGCTGCGTCTCAACTGCGAGTGCGTCCACTGCTTCCGCGGCATGCACCAGCAGGACGCCAACTTCTGCCGCCACTGCGGCACCGCACTGCGGCTACCGCTGAAGCCCAAGAGCAAGCGCATCAAGAAGAAGAAGGCGGGCACGGCGGTCGCGGACCTCAGCGACGGCGATGTGCACAGCCGCCCGTACGACTTGGCGGGCGGTGCCGTCGAGATCGCGGATGTGGGTGAGAGCGAAAGCCGCAGTGCAGAGAGCGCGGTGAAGAGCGCGGACAAAGGGGGCGAAGCGGTAATGGCGACCAAGACGGTAGGCAGAGAGACGAGCGTGTAGGAGAAGAAGACGAGGCGAGTGCCATTGCATGACGGACGCGATGACTTGGTTAATGGATCAAGCTCTGCTGCGATACAATGCGCACTTGAGGCACCCATACAGGATATCATCAGTTGCAACCATCCGTGGTCCTTGGTCTGTTGTATTTTGAAGTACAGTGTACAATTACATTGTAGATTAGGTTCTGTTGATGGAACTGAATACATGTATCCGTCGACTTGGAGCCGGAAATCAGGTGGAAGATACTTTTCTGCTTTTTACATTTCATCTGCCAGCTGCCATCGGTGCACTCGATACCTCAACGGAGTGACTCATCTTCACTGCTCCGCAGCCACCTGGTACACTGAGCAGGGCGCTTGACGTTTCCACCACGTGGGCACCGAACGTTAGATAGCCGCAGCGCCTTCCGCCATGACCCACAACGCCATTCGCGTACTCACGAGCTAAAGAGCTCCAGAGCGCACTTTGTCCTCTGACATGAGACTGTCGGAGCTTGTGGTGCTACTCGCGGTCGCACGCACGCTCGCGTCGCCGCTCGAGAGCAACCCGCGGATGGACGTGGGCGAGGTGGTGGCACTGGATTCGCACCACCCAGCACGCAGCATCGAGTTCTTGGCCGCCACGACGTTTGATACCCTCACGGGGGCCGACACCGATGATGCGGGGCTGCCTGGGGTGGTAACCTCAGGCACGGACGCACCGAGGGGATCCAACCGCCACCTTGAGCTCCACGGTGTCACGGACCTCGAGCGTCTCGAGCGCTACTTCAAGCAGCCGATGGAGCGGGACCTGACCAAGCTGCCAACAAAAGCCGGGATCGACCCGGTACCGTGGCCGAGTAGCTATTGGCCCGTTGCGCAGGACTCGCTCAATTTCCGGTGGCAGCAGGGCGTTGGCGTGCTCAGCCCTGCCGAGAAGTACGCGACAGCGTTCCAGCACGACGTCCAGGCGTTCGTGGACAAGGTCTCCAGCGTGAACGGCATCGACTCGCAGGCGCACCGACCAGCGTGCACTGATGACAGCGTCTGCAAGCAGCTGGAGGACGGCAGCGTGTGTGCTAAGCGTGAGGGACAGAGCAGCGGCTACTGCATTCCGACATGGTTCGGCATCTGCCACGCGTGGGCCCCAGCCGCGATCCTCGAGCCAGAGCCCAAGTGCCCTGTCACGAAGAACGGCGTGACGTTCCAGCCGTTCGACATCAAGGCGCTGCTGACACTCACGTACGACGGGGCCGCGCTCCCGACTGTCTTCACGGGTGCGCGCTTCAACGGCAAAGACACGGACGCGAACGCGACGGACGAGTTCGGCCGCTTCCGGGACGTGAGTCGGCGCGACCTCGGCCCTGGCTTCTTCCACATCGCGATGGCAAATCTACTCGGACGGCTTAACCACACATTCGTAGTCGACGTGACCGCGGGCGCGCAGGTCTGGAATCAGCCGGTGCGTAGCTTTGAGGTGCTCGAGATGGCGTGGCACTCGCCTGCGATGGCCGGTCGGATGTTCTACAACCAGTCAACGTACCCGTTCAACGCTGAGGCCAAGTGGCTCCTCCAGGTCAAGACGCGCTTCATGTGGGTCGTCGAGTCCGGGGAGGACGGATCGCTCGTGGCGACCCGGCGTGTGGACGTGTCCACGCAGTTTGCAGACTACGAGTACCTGCTCGAGACGGACGCAGCGTTCCGAATCATCGGTGGCGAGTGGCTCTTTGGGTCGAACCAGAACCACCCCGACTTTCTCTGGTTCCCGACCGCGGCGCCGGACGTGAGCACCACGACAGAGGTCGGGCTCGAGTACAAAGAGGTCAAGGAGCTCCTGGACGCGTCCGTGAAGGGCACCTGCTAGCGAACGCAGCAGCGTCTGTACGCCTCCATGCGTGTATGTGTCAGTGGTAGGAGCGTCCGAGAGTCACAGTTTGGATAGGTCCTTGTCTTGTTTTGCCATCATGGCCGCTTGTGCAGAGGGCCAAAGTCAACCTACTTGAGCAACGACACTGAGTGGACATGCGAGAGCACAGTCTGACGCGACGGGAGGTGCGGTGTCGAGCTGGACTTGGAGACGCGAAGGTGGGTCGAGTGGTCGAGCGAACTGAGGCTGTAGGCGACAGGTTTGGGAGCGAACTTGGCCACTTGGAGTGCTATGGACGCTGGCTTGGAGGCGAGGGGAGCTGGCGCATCCGAGACGGCACCCTTGAGGGGCGAGAGTCGACGTCTTGCGCCGTTTGCCGACCTCCTCCGACCAGTGATTCGCTCGGGAGACGACAACTGCATCGAGCGTCGCTTGCCTGTTGCTATCACGAAGGTCGCGTCCTGCTTACTGGAACCGAGTAACGTGTCGTCAGCATGAGCTGTTGTGCTAGGTCCTCGGCCTCGCTCGGGGGAGTACCGAGCCATCGCGTCCTCCAGGTTGGCCACTTCGTCCTGGAGAAACGCAAACTGGTTGTTGGTCGGTCCCGAGAGGAAGAACGACGTCGTCTTGCGTGCACCGAACCCTCGCTTCTCACTGACGGATTCCAGGAGGTACTGGAATGGGTCCGAGTCTCCGTCGCCCTCTGCTTCCTCCGCTCCATCAGTGTTACCGTTCGCACCTAGGAGGTGCGTGGGCTTGAGCGTCTCGGAGCTGCTGGTACTTCTCGGGTCGACACGCCTACCCCCTGTGAGCTCCTCCCGATGGAAAAACTGAGACGCAGAGGCTGCTGTGGACGGTGACGCCGACAGAGACGGAGCTAACGACGAGTCGATACGATGCGGCGGCGTGTGGATCTGAAGCGACTTGGAGAGCGCGTTGAACTGGCGGATGAGCGTGTCGACCAGCGCCACCGCTTGCGAAGGCTCCACTGTCTGTCCGGACGCCATGACCGACACAGCGAACTTTGTGTTCGGCTCCGACGCGACCACCGAGAAGTAGAAGCAGATCCGCGAGCGCTCTTCCTCCCCGCCAGCTCCCTCTACTGCGTTTGCTGCGACTCTCGCGAGGTCGTGTGCGTAGAGGACGAGCTTCTGGCCGTCGCCTTCGCCGAGCCCTTTCGCCTTGTCCACGGAGCGCCACATAAAGTCACTCCCACACGGCGCTGTCGTCTCAGTGGACATGAACACCTCGGCACCGCCGCACTCGGCGTGCAACCGTAGCGTCAGGATCGACCCGTGGGTGCTCGGAGTGTACTGAAAGACAAAGTACTGCGCCTCGCTGGCACTCACGAGTGCCCCTGCGAGGCTTTCGCCGAACCGGAGCTCACGCTGGACCTCTTGGCAGCTCTCGCGAGCCATCCGTCGCCGACGAAAGTTCGCCGAGTCGGCAACAGCAGACGGCGCCGTCAGCTCACCTCGACTCGCACCGCTTCCACGGACCAGCGCCTTTGTCGTCGTCGTCGTCGTTGCGCTTTCTCGCCTTGACTGCTGCAAGCGGAGCGTGTCTTGGGCTTGCTGTTCCTGGCGCTTCTTCATCAAGCGGCTCTGCTTCTCTTCGTGCGCTCGCTGCGCTTCGCCCCGGTCGTGCAGCTCCTGCTTGAGCGGCGAGAACATCGCCACCTCTGCGTTGCTGAAGAACGCGAGCCACTTGTGCTGCATGCGCTCCTCTGCCTCGGGTGAGAACGCGACGTCGAGAGCCAAGACGCCGCGAGTCAAGACGTGCTCATTGGACGACGTCGCACTCGGACTACGTTCTTCCTGCGGCATGGACGCTTCGAGCTTTAGCTGGCGCCGCTCGACAGTCCCACTCGCGTCTCGTACCACGTCCCGCCGTGACGGGACTCGGCTTAACTGACGCACAGCAGACACTGCGAGTCCAAAGTGCTGCAACGACGGCGCATGGGGTTCGTGCATCCCGTGGCGACGATGGCGGGGTCCAAACGCTGCTCGGTGGGCCTGGAGAGCTTCAGGCGTTAGCTGCAGCTCAATGTCGTCCAGTCCGTCGCTCTCCTCGGCTTCGTCCACGACGGGCTCTTGTGCGGATCGCTTCGCTGCTTGCCGTCCGTCGTCGTTGTCGCTATCTGAGTCGTCGCTCGGGTCCCACTGAGACGATCGAAGCGGGTTGTTGAACACTGTCGCGCTCGATCGGAACGCTGGCTGCTGTGAGAAGCGGAACGAGTGGTGGAACACACCGCCTTTCAGCGTTTGCGCCGTCCCTTCCACGGGTCTCAACGAACTCTCCACTGCCACGTCTGTGGCTCTCGATGAGCTCTTCGCTACTATCGAAACCGGCCATGGAACGGATGACTTTGTGTCGGGAAGCGACTCGTGCAGTGGAGGAGAGGATACACCAGCCTGGTGTTGTGGTGTGGACGATGGCGACTCTTGTTCGGGTCCGGGGCTGTGGACCACAGCTGGCGTGCTAGTTTGCTCGACACGGGTCTCGTGGTGGAGGTCCGACTTCACAAGTGCGGCAACAAAGTCGTGGTCGCTGCCTTTCACCGTATCACTCTCTCCACGCCCCTTGTCGCCAACCCCATCGTTCGTAGCCTCAGCGCTGTTCAGTGCGTCTTTTGCACTCGGAACGTCTTCAGCCCCGCGCGCTTCCGTAGCCGCAACAGACTGCTGCTTGTCGTCTTGGAGAGGATCAGAGAGCTCGCGAACGAACGTTACAGTATCGTGATCTGGTTCTGAGAACGACGAAACGGGGACGATGGGCACTGCTGCTTGAGCTTGAGCTGGTGATCGTATCTGAGCTCCAGCTGGGGTAGCGCGAGGCGGTTCCTCCACCTCGCTGTGGGCTTCCATTGTCCACCGTGCCGCTGTGACAAACGCTGTACTGGTGCTCTCCACCACCGCACTCACGTGGTCGTTCTCTGGCAAAATCGCAGCGACAGCTTCGATCTCAGCGACCACGTCCGGCTGCTGCAATGGAAGCGTCTTGGTGGCAAGTACCTGCAGGTGTTCGGACGGCGGATCTGGACGCTTCGTCAGCGATGTCGGCACCGCGTTGACCGAATCGATGGCAAGGACCTGGCTCCTGTGCGTCGGCTCCTTTTCAACATTGGGGATCACAACAACCGCCGTCTTGTCCTTCTTCCGCTTGACCGACGGTCGTGGCTCGCTCGCGACTGGCGACAACGCCGACTGCACCAGTGGACTCTCAAGTACCACTGGCTGCTTGGCACCAAGCGGAACAGATGCTAGTGGAGCTGACACTGTCACTGCGGGCACGTGCTTCTTGTCTCGCTGCTGTTTGAGCGAGTCCCCACGAGCGAGCAAGTGCGCTCCCGCTTTGCTCTCTTGGAAACTGTCGTGGCGAACGGGCTGCGGCCGAGGCAGTTCGGCTATGTGGCTGATCGAGAAGCGGCTTGGATATACCACTGCTTGCTGACTCGTGAGCTCGTCCTCTTCGTGTTCTTGAATGATCTTGGCTGGCCAGTCGACTTCTCCGTGACTTGCTGCTGTATGGCGGTCCTTCGCACCAGTGATCGCTCTCGTCGCCATCTCTACGCGACGCTGGCGAGGGCGGACGAAAGGGAACTGGACGTACGTGCTGGAGAACGCGGGTGCATTCGTGCTCTTTAGCTCCGCATTCGTGGTGCTTTGATGGGGTGGAGTGTCGAGATGCAACACTTGCGCTGTCGATGTCAGCACGGGACGAAACTTGTCACCTGCTCTCTTCGGAAGCGTGTCGGCCGTCATCGCTGACACAGACAGAAACGCTCGCTTCTTGTCTCGCGGGCCGGTCTCACGAACACCCAAGACAACAGGCGGCACCCCGTGCGCCGTCTGTCCTTCCCTGTCGCTCGCGAGCGGCCGAAAGCGATCCATCGCAGCGACGCTCGCGCTTTCACTGAGCGCAGGCGCGGAGCCTTCCAAGTAGATCTGGTCTGTCGGATTCACTCGCTCGCTGGTCGAGTCGCCCATGCGGAGGAGCTCCTGGATCGATAGAGAGGACGTCGCCGTGCGCTCTGTCGGCATCGCAAAGAGCCCGTCGTGCAGCCCCTGCACACGTCGCTGATGCTGAGCCGCCGCACGCTGGTCGAGCGAGCTCTTCCCGAGCTGGAACCCACGCGGCAGCACCGTCGTGCTCGATCGCTCCATGTAGCACAGGAGAAGGTCCTGGAGAGCCGGCGCGATCTCGAGCTTGTAGTCCTTGCAGAACGACGGGATGTCGCGGAACTTGAGCAACGAGAGCGTGCGGACGCCAACGACGTAGAGCATCGCCCAAAAGTCGAGGTAGCAGAGCTGCCCGTCGCCGTCCAGATCTGCAAACCGGCGCTTCGCTGCGAGGACTGTGTTCTCGAACGTGAGCGAGAGCTGGCGGCTCGTGTCGCTGTCGGCTTCTTCTTCTGTCACGTTCTCGTTTGGCCACAGATACCGAAGCTTTCGGAGGACGTTCATGAAGTCTGGAAGCGTCATGACGCCTTCTCGATTGTGGTCGTAGAAGATGAAGCAGCTCAAGATCAGTCGCAGCTTCTCGATGACGCCTGCTCTCCGCTCAGCCACGTCGGAAGTTGACGAAGAGGCTGGTAGTGGCTGGACATAGAGCGTGTGCTCTGCCAAGCGGAACTCGCGGTTCTGCTGCTTCCACTCGCCCACGAGTAGGCGCAAGAAGCGGTGGATCTCGATCCACTTGGCCTCGGGTCGGTACCTTTCACCAGTGTCGTCACCCTCGTCTCCTGCTGCCGTGGGGCGGCTCGGAGTCGCTTGTGCGTACTCGCCAGCGTACCGCAGAATGTTGCGCAGGTACCCGGGGCTCACGAGAGGGTACACTAGCATCTCCTGCGCACAGACAAGCGCATTGTCGAGGCGAACAAACTGCCAGCACGCGCTCCTCCCCTTCTCAATGTCAACAGTACACGCGTGGTCCTGCTGTCGCTTGCTGTGACCACCCCCAATCATCAGCTCGCCGTTGGTCACCATGGCTCTCGAGAAGAACCACGCGTAGCAGCAGACACCCAGCGCGACCATCTCGTCCGGCGCTTGCTCGTCGTCGCTCGGGCCGTCGCCTGCGAACATCGCCAGCAGTTCGCCAAACACCGCGACCGCGTCAAAGTCGCGCACAAAGTGAATCGCGGACACGAGGAAGAGCTTGAGCTTCTCCTCGACGACCGACTGCATGCCGAACTTGGCTGTGAAGACCTGAAAGAGCGCGCTGTGGAGCGAGACTCTGCTCGAGGACGGAGACGGCGAGCTGGACGACGCCCTCGTGAAGAGGAGAGCGTGGCTTGGCGCCAAGAGCGCGCGGTAGACGTCCGCAATGATCCCAAGAAGCGCTCGAAGCGAGAAGTGCGGCTTGTAGCCAGTCTTCTGGAGCGTCAGCGTGTGGATGCGCAGGTGGCAGTTGGCGCACGTTGGCTCGTGTGCGTCACCTGTTGGCTCTGCCCAGCTCACTCGGAGCTCCGAGCCGGCGCCACACCAGCAAAAGCCTCGAGACCAGTGGCGCTGGAAGCAGCGAGAGAGTCGGAGTCTGCGCACCAGTGAGTCGTCTGGGAACTCGTCGCGGGCTTTTGGACCGATGCTCTCGGCAACCGACAGCTTCCGGCGCTGTTTTGTGCGGGCAGGAGGTGCCAACCGGCGTCCTTGCTGGTCTTCGACTGTGTCTGGGAGCAGGTCCTTGACGCTCGTGTTACTGTCGCCTGTAGCTGGTCTGGTGCTAGTGTGTGAGCCAGTGGCATGTATCGATCCAGCGCCGTCATAGCGACCGTCTCCATCCTCTTTAGTCGATAAGCGATCAGGCAAGCTGACATTCACCACTGGAGCTCCGATCTCCAAGCGCAGAGTCGTTGTGCGCACAGTCCCGAGAGTATCGCTTCCATTGTCGTCAACGCCTGTGACAGGCAGCAGGATTCTGCGTCGGTCAGTATTAGGTGAAAGATGCTGGCGCAGTTGGGCAGCGTCCGCCAGCTCTGCGGCACTCGCTACGCTGTCAACCGTCAACATGCCGACGTGGGAAGCTGGTTCGTCTCTTGTGGCATCGTTCGACTGGTCGTCGTCGTACTCGGGAGCAACTCGGTCGTCGTCCAATGACAACAGCGGAAGTGCCTTTGACTCCACACTCGAGTCGTCTCGGCGACAACTCAACTCGAACGCGCATACCTCGTTCGACAGCGCTGCAAACGCATCGTTCCCAAGCGTGCAGACGTCAACGACAGGAGCACCCATGTCAAAGTACCGCCGTTCTTCCACGCAGCCGGCCGTGATCGTCCACATGATCGCGGTCATGTCGAGCGAACTCGTGACAAAGTCCGCTCCATACTCACGTGACTGAGCGAGCGGTGCTATTCGTGTGAGACGACGCTCGTGCTGCGAAGCCACTGGCACTTCAGCAAACGACATGCGGCTCTGATCGACGCTCCATGCCGCTAAGACGCCGTCTTCAAAGCCCACAGCCAGATAGAGCGCGTTCGGTTGCTCGCGGTCGCTGCGCAAGACGAATGCCATACAGGACGGCATGACCATGTGCCTCTCGGTCGCAATGTTGGCGTATCCAAGCAGCGTCAGCGATGCAACCGCCCACACTTTCACCATCCCGTCGGCTCCGAGCGACGCGACACAAGCGGCGTGCCCAGCACGAGTTGGGAGCGCTGCCAACTGCACCACGTGCGCCGAGTGCGCACTATCGACACGGAACTTGGCTTCCAGAACCAGTCGCTCGCCAGCGTTCGGCGCGCCGCGATCAAAGTCCGTCGGGAGCTTCCATCCATAGACGCGTCCGCACTCGGTGCCGGCAAACACGAACGCTGAGGGCGCTGCGAGCGTGTTGTTCCTCAACTTTGCGGGTGCTAAAGCAACGTCCAGGTGGTTTGCGTGTCTTGCTCCTGGTGATGTTGCTGCAGTCGAACGCAAGAGGCCACCCCAGTTCGTCCGGACAGCCGTCAGCTCGGCACCTTGGAGCGATGCACCGTCTGGAACCGATCGTAAAGCGTTGGACGGCTCTATACTCTGAACAACGACGCTGATCGCAGTCACCCACGCGTTCAGCCATGGATCTTGCAGCATCAGAACGCGAGTGTTCGTTTCCAGAGATCGAACTTCCACGACGCCACCTCCGCTCCAGCCGAGTACCACGAACGACCGCTCACTGTCTGTCGAGAAGCAGTCGATCGCTGAAATCGTCGCGGGTCGCAGTGTCGCGGGTGGAGCGTCACAGTGCACGTGCTTGGCACTTTTCGAGTCCGGATCAAGAAGACGGAGAGAACTACTGAGAGCTCCACTGAGTACGGCTAGCCGACGGCCGGCGACTCGGAGCGCAGAAATCTCGTCTCCGTGGCTCGTGTGCTGGAGCACACGCACGACAGCTTGCACCTTAAGCACATGGATCACATCCGCACGCAGCACTAGAAGCAGCCGCTCTTCGAAGCCGCCCATGTCGATGGTGACGCAGAGAGGAATGGTCGTCAAGACGCTTTCAACAAGTGACTTCTTGTTCTGGAGCGAGTGTGCTGAGTTACCCGGGCGATCGGTGGCACCCGCGTCGCTGCTGTAGACCCCGACAAGGTCGATTCCGGCCACGACGTCGCTCGGAGCGACCGCTGTCCGTTCGATCTCGACTCGAAAGCGCCAGTGCTTGGCGACACCACTGTCTCTGGCGGCTGTCACGACCATCGCTTCCATTGAAGTCGACCGTGCGATCACACAGTCAGCGTCTGATCGGTGCGACTCCGAGTCCTTGGAGCCAACAAATGTTCGGATTGAATTGACTGGTGATCCATGCCAGTCAGCGGTAGCTGCTTCGAGCGGCGACGACCCGAGCGCGTAGGTTCTCGGCCACTCCTTGGATTCTGTCGCTCCTTGGCCAATGTCCCACACTCGCACAGCGCCGCTCTCGTGACCAGCGAACAGCCACTTTGAACAGGGAGAGACGGCGATCGCTGAGACAGCGTCGTGAACCACCACGCGCTGGACTATCTCGAGCTTCCTCTCTGTGCTCAATCGCCACTCGACCAAGAAGCTGCCGCCCTCCGCTCTCCTCCATGACGGCGACCGTAGGCCAACCCCAAAGATCCGCGTCGCTCGGTCGGCGCTGCACACTACGTCGACCGTCTCTGCGTGCAGCAGCGACGGCCCCGCCTTCTCAACGCAGAGCATGAGACGACGCTGCGACGCGACAGCGTCCCCGTCAGTCGACTCGTCTTCGTTCTTCGTTGTGGCTTTGAACTCCCGCTTCGAGATCTGGAGAATGTCTACGTGGTTGAGCATTGGTTCGTGAACAGGTTCTTGAACGCGTCGGTCTGGATCGGCGACATCGCTGTCGTTATCGGCGTCCAAGTCGCCTCGGAGCTCCAGTGAGTCGTTGCCGTCCAGATACTCGCGTCCGAGCCCCTGGTTGCTCTCTGGAGGGTACACACCACTGATATTGCTGACGGTAGACGTAGAAGAAGTGCTCGCGTCTCCGTTCTGTCGCCGATGGATCGCGAGAAGCAGACGACTCGAGCCGCTGTCGAAATGGACGCATTGAAGACGGTGGGTGGGTGGTCCTGGGTACTGCACGAGCTTCTTGAGCGTCGCGGGCTCAAGGAAGAGCACGTTGTACACTGCGTGGTCTCCCAGCGTTGTTCGCTTGGACTTTGCGCGTGCTGCTGAGACACTCTGGGCCGAGTACACGCAGATGAAGACGTCGCAAGTGGCCGAGTACTCGAGCGAGAGACTGACAACGACCGGTACTGTACTGCCGCTCGTGCTGTCGTTCGTGGAGCGCTTGGGGATGTGATGAGCACTGCCTTGTTTATGCAAAGCCGACAGCACTGGTGGCGGCGGAGGGTTCGCGTCGTCAAACAGCCGTGTGCTCTTGAGTTCGCGACGGAGGGAAAAGAGCCGCAGCGTGTGGGGCGCGAGCGCACTCGAGTCGTACGAGAGCACGTGGTGGCGTGTCGTGTCGTACGTTGCGCTCTGGAGTGTCACGTCTGCGCAGGTGAGTTGGTGGCGCAGCTGCAGCGTTTGTCTCGACGACAGAGTCGTGGAGCTAGAGGGTGTCATGATACTGGAGGCACCGGCGCTTCAGAAACAGCCAAGTTTACAACAATAATATTGCAATATCTACGGCGTCGTACTAAACCACGTGATTGCTCACACAAGGAGCCGAACGTACAAGTACGACATGACGGAGTCCCTCACATAGGACCACAACACTTGATCGGATGCAGTCGTAGTCTTCATAGTCCAGAGACGATGAACGGAAGGGTTGTGTGCTTGTTGTTGGCTTCTAATCTGTCGCACTGTTGCTCTCCGTTCGGGACGGCTACGAGCCAGTCGTTGGAGCCTCGCGTCGAGATCGTCGCGCTGTGGTCGTCGCTGACGAGGACGACGATTCGGAGCGCTGCTGCTCGTGCGCTAAGCGCGTCTCGGGCGACACGAACGACGACGTATTCGAGCTCCGCAATTCGGTGATGAGGCGGTCGCGCTGGAGCACACAAACAACAAACGACCATCAGCCACGCCCAGCTGCACTCGGTATCGAATGGCACCACTCTCGCTCACGACGAACCTGCTCGATCTCCCGCTCGTACTTGACAGCGAAGCGCTTGAACTTGCTCCGTGACCTCTCGAGTTGCTGCGCACGTCACACAGTCCAGTCAGTTCGTTAGCTCGCTGCCGCCACGACAGAGCACCCACGACCTCCAACCTCCAACCTTGTACGTCAGATAACGGACGATGGAGTACCTTGATCGTGTCGTCTTGCTGCGTCAAGCGATCTTCCAGCTCCTTGCACTTCCGCTGCGCTTCTTCCAGCGACAGCAATGGAGCGACCGACGACGACGCCGCACTGTTCCCGAGCCCACGCTCAGCTTCCGACAGACGCGACGACTCGCTCGGCGCGTGGGAGTGCGTGTGCGACGTCGAGAGCGGCGACACTTCGTGCGCAGCGTCAGGCGACGAGCCGTGTGAGCTGCTGCTCTGCGAGCCGTGGAGAGGACGGCGACTCGCAGCGACGCTACTGAGCTCCGCCATGTCCATCGCGTTACCAGCTCCCACCCGCCGCCGCTGGTGGCTCGACTGGATCTCGTGCGCCATCGCTAGCCGCTGCTCCTCCAAGTGCCCAATCAGCGTGTCGTTCGCCGCGACTTTCTCCCGGAGCGACGCGACGAGGTGCTCGAGGGCTCGACGCTTAGACTGCTCAGCGTGGAGCTGGTCCTGCAGCGCCCGCGCCTCGAACTGGCCGTGGCTCAGCTTGGCTTCCAAGTGCACGATTCGCTGGGCCACGGCCGCACTCTGCGCCTGTGCGCCGTACCGCTGCGCTGAGATCTCGGTCGCGACCTGTCGCTGCGTCTCGAGCTCGTGCTGCAGGTCGTGCTGGCGGCTCTCGCGGTCCAAGGCCGCTTGTTCGCTCGCCTGGAGCTTGTCGGTCAAGAAACTCACTTGCTCACGGTACGTCGCGACCTCTGTCGCGAGCGTCGCACTCTTGCTCTTGACGACTTCGAGCGCCGTCTCGAGCGTCGCGACCTGCTTCCGTAGCGCTTCGTTCCGGCCCGCGAGCTCGTCGTGGAGCTCGGCGACCTGCGCACGCGCACGCTCCACCGCGTCGTGCTCTTGGACAAGCGACCGGTACGTGTGTCGCAGGTCTTCGAGCTCGACGCTGAGCGTGTCGCGCTCGCGCTCGGCCTGTCGCACCGCCTGCCGCAGTCCCGACGCCGAGTGCGACTGCGACTGGTGCGCGTACTGAGCGCGTGTGCACTCTTCGCTCAGCGCCTGGTTCTCGATCGTCATGTTCTCGAGGTCCTGCGCCAGCGCCGCCATCTCGGCCTCGTGCATCCCCTTCACGTGCTCGAGCGTGTCGACTTCGGTCTCGAGCTGCGCACAACGTGCCTGGAGCCGTCGGCACTCGTCCTCGCGCTCCGTGAGCTGGCCCACGAGGCTCGTCGCCTGGGCCTGGAACTCACTCACCACCACGGCCTCACTCTGCGCACATTGTCGCAGCTGAGTGTTCTGCTCGAGCACGTCGTGGTGCTTCTCGGTCAGCGAATCGAGCTGGTCGTGCGCACTGTCGCGCTCTGCGTCGAGCGTCCGCGTGAGCTTCTTGAGCGCAGCAACTTCAGCGCTCTTGGCCTGCACGTCTTTCTCGAGCGCTCCGACCTTCGCGTGGAGGTCGTCGGTCTCCTGGACGTGCCGCTGGAGCTGCTGCTGCTGCGTCTTGACCTTGAAGAGCATCTGCTCCCGGGACGCGTCCATCTGCTCGAGCAACAGCTGCAGGTTCGCGACCGCTTCGCTCTTCTCCGTCAGCGCGCGGTCTTTCGCCTGGAGCTCGTCGCGCAGCTGTCGCACGGTCGCGTCCCGAGCGCGTGTCGTCTCGCGTAGCTGCAGCACGTCGTCCTGAGCGAGCGCGAGCTCGCTCTGCGCCGTCCGGTGGCTCAGCTTCTCCTGTTCGAGCCGCGTCTGGAGCTGGTGTGCTGCACTCTGCTTGAGACCGAGCTCGCTCTGCAGCTGCCGCACTTGGCTACGCAGCTCGCTCAGCGACGACTGGCTCGACTCGAGAGCGCTCTGGCCCGACGAGAGCGACTGGTGCTGGCTCTGCAGCTCCTGCGCCAGCTTCTCGTACTCGCTTTGGTAGTGGCTCCCGAGCTGCCGCGCACTACGCAGCTCGCTCACGACGTTCTCATAACTCCGCTTCAGTTCGCTCCGCTCCTTCTCGAGCGCTCGGCTCGCCTGCTGCGCCAGCGCCAGCTGCTCCTGGGTCCGCGTCGCCTGCTCGTCGAGCCGCCGGGCGTGCGCACTGTCGTTCTCGAGCCGGAGCTTGAGGCTCGCGTTCTGGTCGCGCAGCTCCTCCACGAGCTTCCGCAGTGCGAGCGCTTCGCTCTGGACCTGGATCTTCTCGTTCTCCGCGTCGTCGGCGCGGTGCAGCAGCGCTTGGGACTGGCTCAGCCGGCCCTGCAGCTCCCGCACCTGCTCTTTGCCGGCTGCAAGCTGCGTCTCGAGCTCCAGGCACTCGCGCTTCTTCGTGTCGACCATGTTCTCGAGATCCGCTTGCAGCTTGGCCGCGACTGCGAGCTGCTGGACGAGCTTGTCCTTCTCGCGCTCGCTGTGTTGACCAGCCGCCTTGGCGCTCTGGAGCTCCTCTTCCAGCCGCATCACCTGCGCCATGAGCTGCTCCTTGCTCTCGCGGAGCTCCTTCCGCTCGCCCTCGAGCCACGTAATCTCGTGGGCCAGGACCGCCTTCCGAGTCACCGACGGACCGTCCGGGTCCTCGGTCTGTGCGCTCGTGAGAGCGTCCAGCTTGCTCGCCAACCGCTCGGCCTCACTCTTCTGGTTCAGCAGCGCGTAGTTGAGCGCCCGACACTCGTCGTCACGCTGCGCTAGCACCGTGTCCATCGCACGCAGCTCCCGGTGCAGCGACGCGTTCTTCTCGCCCTCGAGCCGCTGGTTGTCTTCGCTCTCGTGCAGCGACGCGTTCACGACCTCGAGCTCCCGTTGCTGCGACGCGAGTGCTGCGTTCGCGTCCGCCATGGCTTGCTGAAGACTACTGTGGCTGCTCGTGAGCTCCAGTACCTTGGCTTCCGCATGCGCCAGGTCGGTCGCGAGCGTGCGGTTGTGTGCGTTCGCGTTCGACAGCGCGTTCGTGTACGAGATCTTGTCGTAGTGCGTCGCACGCAGCGCGTCTTCGAGTCGCTCCCGGTGTCCTGTGAGACTCGCGAGCTGCTCTTTGAGGGACGCGACGACGTCACTCGCGTGGGCGTCGTCAGGTTCTCGTACAGCTTCCGCGTCCACGTTTGTTGTGGCGCTGCTGTCGTTCGGAGACGCTCGGAAGCGCTCGCCCTCAAGCGCTCGGTACTTTGCCTGCAGCGCACTTAGCTCCCGGCCATACTGTTCATTCTGTTCGCTCGCTTTCCTGACGTTCGTAGTAGTGGCAGCACTCAGATTGTTCGTCAACCTTCCAAAACTGGACGATGAGAGAGACGACACACGACGCACCGCAGTGTCTCTGCGAGGCCGTCGTTCCGTCGGATCTCGTCGTGGGCTTCCCGCAGCCGCGCTTCGTACTTGGCGACCTGGTCGTTGAGGAGATCCACTTGCGCCTGGAGCTGCTCGACGTGCAAGTCCGTCGCGTCCTGCGCCGCTTGTTCCGCGTAGCGCTGGTCCTGCCTCCGGACGCTGTCGCTGGCGCCGCCAAGGTGCTCCGTGAGCTTCGACAGGCGGCCAATCTCCTGCTCGCGCTTCTGGAGCTTGTCGTGGAAGGTCTCGAGCTCCGCACGGAGGCGGTCATTCTCGCTACTCAGCTCGTCCACGTGCGTCTGCAGCTTCGAGAGCACGTGGGCGTCCTGGATGCGCTCGCTCGTCGCTCGTGGCGACCGCTTCTGTAGCTCGGACGAGGAGAAGGCGCCCGAGTGGTGTCGTTCCATGGACTGCGAGAGAGAAAGGAAGTAGTTTAGAGGGGCCGGCGACGCGACAGACAACGTCGACAGACGACACATACGCACCCGAGACGCGTCGAGTCCGCGCGGCTGGCGTGTGGCGTCCGCCCCCATGGCCATCACACGCTCCAGTTGGACCTGGAGTTTGGACACTTCGTGCTCCTATTGGGATACGCAATCAGCGAGTGCCGAATGGACAGACATCTACACACGCGTTCTGTACCTTCTGGGCGACAAGCTGCGTCTTTTGGCTCGTGACGAACTGGAGCCGGGTGATGTCGTCACGCAGCGCCTGGAGCTGCAGTTCGCAGGCTTTCTCACGCTCAGCGACCGCCTCTTCTTGGTGGATAATCTCTAGGTGCAGCTACGCCAGAGCAGCTGCGTCGTCAGTCGGACGTTCGTACACATACACAATCTCACACACGCACTCTCACATACGCTGTTGTTCTCCCGCGTGAGCGCCGCGTTCTCCTTGCGGAGCGGGAGCAGCGCCTGCGAGAGGTCCAGCGTCTCGCGCTGCGCCGCCTCCAGCGCCCGCTCGCCGCGCTCCCGGGCGTCGCTCATGGCAACAAACTCTGTGAGCAAATGGCGCACGAGGGCCGCGCTCTCGAGGCCGACGGGCTGAACACGACCACCGCGATGACCCGAAGAGAGAGTTGTGTTAGCGTGGTGGCGGCACAAGGAAGAGAAACAAGCAGCGTTTAGAGCGCTGAGGCAGCATGGCCACGGACCTCCAGGAACGACATGGCGCGCAGCCGCGCCTGCAGCTCTCCGAAGCCACGCACGTCCGCGGCCGCCATCGCGAGAGTGAGAGGGCGGAGGTCGGAGGCGGCGCTTTGCGAGCGAAAATTCAAATTTGACTGAAAAAAGGACTTGAATTGTGAATGGGAGACGACTGGAGGTCTCCTTGTGGTTGTTCGTGTCGGATTGGGGAAGATTATTGCTGGTGTAATAACTGGTGTTGAGGGCGCCACGGGATTCGACTGTTACCACGCTTCGCTTGCTTGAGCAAATGACTTTCAGTGTCATTGATCGACAACGAGGTTTGAGAGAGAGCGGTAGATGCTGTACGAGGACGTCCAAGGCCGATCAGGCGAATCCATGCAGTCTTCGTAAGCGCTCAGCACTCGCTGCGTCCACGAAAACTGTTGGGTCCAACCTGCCACGCACTCAGACACCCATGTATGTGCTCATGGTCCCAGAAGCAACCTTCATAGCGGTCCCAGAGAGGTAGGACCTGGGTCGGATCTGCGCATAACCAGAACACCAGCGACACCACAAAGCTGTCGGCCGGACCGGAGCTTCTGACGTCCTGTGTCACATCTGTGTTCTATGTGTCGATCCAGGTCGCGACGCCTCAGCCAGACGAGCTCGCCCTGCTCGAAAGTAAAGTGTCTGCTGCGCTGGCGGCCGCTGCGGTTGCCAAGGCGTAAGCAGTCGCTCGTGCGTGCTGCTGTGTGTCGGAAGGAGTAAGGCGATAGTA
>JAASGD010000365.1:0-24805 GCA_023334115.1 Globisporangium megalacanthum
ACCTGCACTAGCTGCTGCGCAGCTGAGACCATGGATTGCTGCATGCGTGCGTATAGGAAAGACCGTTAAAGTAGCTCGGAGTCGCATACCGGTGTCATGTAGACTCCTACAACATCTACAGCAAGTGCTCTAGCACCTTCCAGTGGTGTTTTACATGGCCGCTATAAATGAAGAGCTGATTGCGAGGCCGCAAGAGCGTGCGGGTCAAACTCGCCAAGCTAGTATGCTTGAACTTGTCTTCCGGGAAAGCTCGACGACCTTGGTCGCTTGCTCCTTCACATCATGCAACTTGTCACGCAGCAGCGTATTTGCCTGCCTCTTAGTTGTCCCAGCTTGCATCCATGATAACGTGCTTGAACAATAATACAAATTATCCTGGACACATTTTTTGCGATTGTGTGAACATGGCTGTCGGATACTACAAATGTTATACGGTAAGTGTCTGTGCCGTAAAACATGATGTATTTTACGGTAACGTTATTTACCATTTTATAAGCGAAACTCTACAAAAAATTACATTTCTAGTATAAAAATTACAATTTTTCCCGTTGAAAAAGTAAACGAGTCTGTAGGTTTGCACATGACTGAGTGTTGAAACTGTTCACAGGTTTTATAGGATTACTTGCAAATTCTATTCAGACTGGGTGAACCGACCCAGTTACTGTGACTCACTCCGACGCACCGACTCGTGCGCCTGTCGCGAGTGTCCCGACGCGCTTGCCACCTCTCGCGAGCCGAGCTTCGACAGTGATGGCGACCATCTCCTCCGCGTCCACAGGCTTGTGGTCGCGCAAGTGCACGTGCGCAGTCGAGACCGAGTCGGACTCGGACAGCGACGGTGAGCCCTCGAGCGTAACCTCGAGCGTAACCCCTGGTGACAGCCGCCCGGACCAGCCGGCGCTCACGCGTGTCACGCGGCGCCACTCGGGCGTCCGCGACCCAATCAAGACGTCGCATGCGCTGCACAACTCCGAGGCGCTGCGTCAAGCGCACGCGCTTCAGAACGTCTTTTGCGCCTGTTACGAGAGTGACACAGTCCTGGCGCTCCTCGCTAAGCGCGAACGCGTCTTCTCGCCCGTACAGGCGATGCTGCTCGCGCCAGAGAACGTCGCACAGGTGTTTGCGTACGCGACGAGCTTCCCGAGCACGAGCGGCGTCCGCAGTAGTGGCCATCACTCGCATCACCGCAAAACCGCGAGTCTGCGACACGTGGAGAGCGACGCAGACGAGAAGACGATGATGCCGAGGCCGCGACTCGAACCCGCGGCTGTGAACCCGCTTGCAGAGCCCGAGAAGTACCGGCGGCCGTACATTGCGACCGAGATCATTGTGCGCTTCTACCTCAAAGCTGTGACGTGGCACGGGACGCCGAAAGCGCTCGAGTCCCTCTCACCTCCAGTCGGCGTGCGACAGGCGCGTGGCGACAGCAGCAGCAGCGAGACCGACGGGGACAGCGACCCGCATGTGAACGGTAGTACGCGTCTGTCGCCCCGCCCCGCGCCCGAGAAGAAGGCGCCGGCGTCGAAGCACTTTCTCCTCGACTTCTCGGGCTTCCACCACGCGTCGTTCGCCAAGATCGGACTCGGACGCGCGAGTAGTGGCAGTGCTGCGAGCAGCAGGTTCTCGGACGTGAGCGAGGCAAGTGCGTCCGTGCGCGGCTTCATCCTGCACCTCGAAGACCTCACGCTGGTCGAGTGGACGCGGATCTTCGCGAGCTTGTACCGCGTTCTCTGGGCTCCACTCGCCAGCAGTGATCATCAGCTCACGAGGCAACAAGACACTGGCATCGACAGCGTGCTGCTCGCCAACATGTGCCGCATCACCAAGAACTTTGCCGTCTACCCGTCCGTGCACGCGATCCTGTCGAGCATCGACGTCCCAGGAGGCGACCCGCTCTTTGTGCAGCTCGCACGGCACGCGTACAACCCAGAGGTGTCGTCCCTCCTCCACGGCCTCGTCCACCTGGCGCGCGGACGCCAGTACCCTTTCCAGCCGATCGTGCGGAGTCTCATGCGTGAGATCATCAACGTGCCGTTCGAGTTTCCGTCAGGAGCGATGTCGGGAGCGTCGCTGCTGACACCAAAGTACAACTTCCAGGACCCGCTCGTCCACGCTCGGGTCAGTGGCTGCGCAGACGTGCTCGTGAAAGTGCTGACGCAGCAGTTCCCCAACACGTTCTCGTACTACATCCAGCAGAAGCTCCAGCTCGCGTCGTTCGAGAGCGTCGAAGCATTCGAGCGCGAGGTCTTCCCGCCCAAGGTACTCCCGAACGACCGCTCGTTGCACGAGTCGATCAAAGACGGTGTGATGCTCGCACTGCTCGAGACGCCGTACATTGTGATGCGGATGGCTGAAATCGGGGTCGCTGAGATCCGCTTCCTCGACGCAAACCACACGGACCGAGCCGGCATCCCAACCGTGTTGGTAATGGACGTTCTCAAGTGCGCGATTGAGCTGTCGGTCGCAGACAAGGACCGCCTCAAGTTCCTCGTGCCGCCCGTGCAGATGGTCATCGAGACGCTCTGCGCCTCGATCAACTACCACCAGCACATCTCGACCATCTCCGAGTTCGCTGCACGGGACTGTTTCAGCGACAGCGACTCAGAGGACGACGCGCAAGAAGACGAGATGGCCCAGTACGATGTGTCGAGAAGCGACGCAGTCCAGAACCACTCGGCGCACCACGCGCGGCATCAGCCGACAGTCGGTGGGTCGGCTGTACCAGCTTTTGAAGTCGCACGACGGCAGCTCCGCGAGAGTGTCATCGACCCACCGGCGACGTGCGTGTCGCCAACATCTGGGAAGCGCGTCGTGAACCACCGCCCGCTCGCGTCCACGCTGCTTGTGGCCCACGTCGTCGAGTTCATGGACGCGGTCATCCGGATAGGGAAAGGGTCGTTGGATGCGCAGCTGGCCAAGTTCGACCTCGCCATGTCGCTGCTCGACCTCTTTGAGATGTTCCCCAAGGCCAACATCCTCCACTGTCGCATCGTGAAGCTGTACCTGAACCTGTTCGACCGTGTCGCACCGAATGGACGCGTGACGAACCCGCTGTTGCGCAGCGTGTTTCGTCCGCCGGACTCGCTCTTGGACTTCATTCTGCGCAAGCTCCACCAGAGCGCTGGCACGCACCCGTACGACGCGCACTTGGCGATTCTCGGCGTCAAGATC
The DNA here is from genome assembly GCA_023334115.1 of Globisporangium megalacanthum. NCBI lineage: Eukaryota > Oomycota > Peronosporomycetes > Pythiales > Pythiaceae > Globisporangium > Globisporangium megalacanthum. The sequence goes on from JAASGD010000365.1 coordinate 3,172, forward strand.
GACAAGATCTGCAGCTCGCCAAGGCTCGAACAGGAGCTCATTCGACAGTACTGCAACAGCATGGCGGGCTGGACCGAGTTCAGCTCGTCGCTCGTGGCGTCGCACTACCAGCAGATCGATGCGCTCGACGACGCAGTGCTCGGCATCAGCTCGCTGAGCAACGGCATGACACACCACGGCTCTCGCAACCGGTCCGTGAGCGACGGCGTGGACGACGTCTTTCCGCTCGCGCGTCCGACGTCCTCAGCGACGGGGTTTCTCTCGCAAGAGCTCGAGCCGTTCCGGCGGCTACCGATGGAGAAAGAGGGCTTTGGCTCGCCGCTGAACCTCGCGTCAGGAAACGAAGCTGTCAACGTGACTGACATGTTCCGCAGTCGCTCGCAGAGTCAGTACCCGCAGTCGATCATCGACGTGCTTAAGGCGGACACTGCGACGTCGTTCGACGCGGTCGAAGACGACGTGAGCATCTCGGGCTTTGTGTACCAGAAGCGCTCGCGGTGGGTGAAAGTGCGTCTGCGGTTCGAGAAGGAGAGCTGCATGCTCGTGCTAGAAGACGCTGTGGCGAACGGGAGTTTGCCCGTGGCGTCGTCGCCGGCAAAGGCCAAGTCCACGAGCAAACTCAAGCAGTTTCTCATCGCGACGACCCAGCACTGGACGCATCGGCAGAAGAAGCTCGTCGTGTGCAACGCGAGGCAGTGGATCGCGTTTGGGAGGAGCGTCAAGAACCCCGGCATTGGCGCGTTCGGGTTCCAGGTCGAGACGTTTGACCGGAGCCGCGAAGTGGACGAGACGCTCACGTTTGTCACGCGCTCAGACGCGATGCGGACGCTCTGGTACGAAGGCATGCAGAACGCAATGACAGCGTCGCAGGCGCTGCGCAACAGTATCACCGAAGAGGACACGGAAGCGAACATCATCCTCATCAAGTGCGTCGCGACGACGCGCGAGCACCACGCAGTGCTGTACTACACTGTCCCGAACGTCCACTTGCTCGGCCCAGTGCTCGCACCGACGTTCTTCCTCAAGTCCGAGGTCCCCGAAGAGCTGCCGTTCTGGGGCACGTTCCATGGCGTGCACGGTATCACGCAGTACGTGTCACTCCTGAATCGGTGCGTGCGGGTGCTGTCCGTGGCGGAGAAGCGCATGTACGCGAGCGGGTACTCTGTCATTGTCGAGTTCGACGCCAAGTTCCAGCGCGTCGAGTCAGCCGAGCTGGAGCGGAAGATGCCAGCTCCACGTGGCCACGGCGCGAAAGAAGCAGCCGTGGACGACGCGAACACCGTGACATGTTCGTGCACGGACACGTACCTGGTCACTGGGAACCAGATCATCGGCCTCACGCGCACGATCGCCGACTCGGAGAAGCTCATGCAGATTCTGAGCGATTACGAGTGACTCGAAAGCGGCTCGTACCCATCCAGTCAAGCAAGCAAGGCGTTCGTTGTCGCGTCAGCTGTACGACCGAGTGAGCCACGCGATGATCTCGTGGCGGCTCAGCTCGCCGTCGCCACTCGTGTCGAGCGCGTTAAATACACGGTCGATCTGCTTGCTCGACATGGCCATGCCGAGCTCGCCACAGAGCAGAGCGAACTCGCTCTTGCTGATCTCGCCCGTGCTGTCTCTGTCGATGTCGCGGAAGAAGAGCTCGAAGCGTTCGTCGTCGGACTTGTCGGCGCCATACCGCGCCTTGAGCTCCTGATAGATGCGCGAGAGGAAGGCTGGCGGTTCCCACGTCGACTCACCCGTGACGTTGTTCCAGTAGTACTGCAGGACGATCGACATCAATAGCAGTATGTGAGATCGGATGCAGTAGCTCAGATTGCAATAGAACAACAACAACACTGACGCCTTTCAGTTTGCGCACCGTGTTCCCGTTGCCGTCGTCGCACGGCTGCCACCCGCTTGCGGTGTCTTGGCTCTCGACATCGTTGCTGTCCGAGCGATGCTTCAGCTGAGCTGGTGCGACGAACACAGGTTTCTCCCACGCCGCTTCGCCTGTGCGCGAGTCCACAAAGTACTCGAGCCCCGACGTCGCATCGACGCAACGCTGGAAAAGCGACTTGAGGTACGCTTTGAACTTGGTGCGCTCGATCCTCGCGCGGTAGATGCGTTGGAGCTTCGTCGCGGCAGCAGTGCGCTCAGGTCCCGTGGCGTTCCAGCCATTCACTTCAATGGCGACCTCCGGAGGCTTTGGGCGTTCGCGGAGTGCTTTCAACGACGTGTGCATCATGAACATCTCGGCTTCTGTGGTGTCTGCAGTCCATCGAACGTCGTGGCCGTGGGGACTCGTCGTGAGGTAGCAGATTGTGGCGGCGGCGGGGCTAGACGCGTGGTGGAACTGGGTGATCTGAAACGAGTGGGCCAACTGGCACGGCAGCGCTTTCTCGAGGCCTGTGCCGTCGAGGTAGCAGTACCGCAAGTGGGCCATCGTGTACATCTCTTCTGGGATCGTACCTTGAAGCCGCGCGTTGTTGCGCAACTTGAGCGTCTTGAGGAACCGCAAGTGCGCAATGTCGCTTGGGATCCTCCCCGAGAGTCCGTTCGCCGACAGATCGATCGCGACGACGTGGTTGCGTTCCCACGTTACGCCAAAGAGAGGGAACTGAGTCTCCATCGAGCCTCTCGCAAGCACGTTCTCGACTGGATGCTTCACTGCTTGCTCAAGCGCTGTCCATCCAGTGTGCTGCTTCCAGCTACCGCTCGCGAGTTGTTCCTTCGTAGCTCCGCCAGTGGAGCGATACACCCGGTAGAGCGCTCGGAGCTCCACTTGACTCTGCGAGACGTGCTTCTTCTCTCTGGCGCTCGTGGTGAGCTTGGGGCTCTCGCCGAGGCTCTGCAGTCGCATCATGGAGTTGTGGTCTTCAGTGTCGTGATTGACAAGAACGGATTCCAACGCAAATAGAGCAATGGATCGGATCACACAACCAGTGTGCTTGTACACTTACTGAATACATGCACGTCAACGTGACATTCAGTAGAACTCGCGGTTCAGATCGAAGCGTGTGCTGCCATTTCGACAGTGTTGACCTGATTCTCCATCTCGAGCGCAAGCTGGAACCGCAACCAAGACGGAGTAACAAACACGGTCAGTTGACGCCCCCCCGTCTCTTCGACAGGCGAACAAACCGCAACGATCCCACCTGTGCGCGGAGTCGCTGGCGTCGGCGAGCCAACGCTCGCTGGACTCGCTCGTCGTTGTCGACACCAGGCGATGCGACTCCACCAGCCTCGGACTCGGCATTTTGCTGCGTTCGACGCGGTGGTTTGCCTGCTCTGCTCTTATCCAATGCACTCGCGAGCACGTGCTGAGCCACGTCCTCGTCCGTCCGGTGCGCGCACAGAAGCACGATCGGGTGGTTCGCGCCTATGGACCATACGCAAGAGCGTCAGTTAGCTACCCTTGCACGACCAAGTGTCAGACAGGAAGAGATCCAGCGAGCCTCACCGTACGAACAGAGCGCTACAATGTGCGCCGTCGGCGACCACGTGATGTCCGTGATGGGGGACCGGTGGAAGAAGGGTGAGCCCCAGACTCCACGCTGGAACCGCTGTCCCTGGACGCTCGCGAAGAGTAGCGGGACGCCATTCTCCGAGCCGCTCGCGACGAACCGGCCGTCTGGACTGAACGCGCTCCTGCCCAGCAGCGACTCACACACGACGCCTGCGTAGCTCTTGTTCAGCAGCAGGTAGGAACGCAACTCGTACTGCAGAATGCCGTTTGGTTGTGTGTGCACTACCAGGTGCTGCTTCCTCGGATGCAGCGACAAGGACGTGACCGACGTCTGGCCAGTGTCGATCATCTTGAGTAGCTCGTAGCTCAGCAACGCGTGCTCTGTTGCTGTCGACGGAGCAGCTGTGCTAGAAGCACTCCACACCGTAAGGATACCGACGGAATCGCCGCAGAAGAGCCTCTTGGACCTCGACTCGATCCGGATGCACTGGACCGCGCCAGTCTTGCTGACTCGGAGGCGGCCGCACTCGATGCCGCCACGTTGTTGAGCGGCAGCGCTCCAGAATCGAACGAGGCCGTCTGACGCTCCGGTGATCGCGACATCGACGTCTAGTGTGAGGAAGATACCGCAATACACGAAGCACGGAGCTGGCGTGTGCTGCCAGATCCCCAGTGAGTGGCCATAACCACCACTGCTTGTAGTTGCACGGTCGATACCTTCGCCCATAACCCACAGCCGAGCAGTGCCGTCGGAGGACGTGGAGAGTAGCTGTCGCGAGTGTGGGTCCCACTCTAGCGAGTACACCATGCCTCGATGGCCGCGACACACGCACACGAGTTGACTCGAGTTCACGCGGAATATGCGGACCGCGACGTTATCTGCGTCCGAGCTGACTGCCGCTGCGAGGTAGAGTCCGCAGGGACTGAACGCGACACACGAGCAGCCGCGTTTGCCAGTGGGCAGTCGGTAGAGCACTCGGTGCGGGACGAGGCACGTCTCAGAGGAGTCGCGCTTGCACACGATGAGCGGGTCGAGGGTGCTCATCGGTTGCTCTTGGGTGGCCGACAACACCTCTTGACTCGGAGCTGGGGCGGTTGGAATGGAAGCTTCTGCGTCTGGACGACTACTGCTGCCGACGTTGTCCGGACCTTCCAGCAACGACGAACACTGCTGTTGGCCTGCACCACCGTTGCCAGCGTCGCCCATAGAAGTCCTTGGTAGAGCTGCGCTTGTCGACTCTGTGGCTGGTCTCTCGCTTGACGCAGCTCCGAGCGGCGGGACGATCGGACGGATGTCAATGTACAGAGTGGATGGAACCTTCACGCGGCGCTGCTTCTGGTACTGGAGGAAGACGCCCGGCATATTGCTGTTGCAACTGCTTGCTGCTGGCCACTGCGTGCGAGCTTGGTACTGGTCGATCCACGTCATTGTCTGGTATTCGAAGAGTTGCAAACGTGTTCCACTGTCACAGTCTTGCTGCTCACGCTCTAGGCGTGCGTCGTCTGTAGCGGCTGCGTCTGCGTCGCCACCGTCCTCCAACGGCGATAGAGTGCGGAGAATCACATCCCCTGTCTCAGTCACTGGCGTGTAGAACCCCCAGGCGATGCGGCGCACTCGCGTGTCCTGTGCGGAGCTGTTGATGGGTCCTCGCCCCCCGACGCTTTCGAACCGAGCGCCGTTGAACTTCTGCTGCTGCCTGGGCTTCGTCGTCTTCTTCGTCGTCCACTTAGGGTCCGGTACCTCAAAGACTTCAAAGAGCAGAAGCGCTCGAGGCGTCACGAAGTCCGTCAATTCAACAGGGAATCGCAGCGACTGGAACCACGTGAACGCATCTACAGGAGACAGGAAAGCGCCAGTAGCACTACAGTGTGAGTCCCAACGCCCCTCAACGTATCACACCGCCATCACATACAACGCGGCGACGAACTGGCAGTGCGGCGCGAGAAGCGGAGCGTCGCTGGCGACGTCGTCTGTGTCGCCTGCGTAGCGCGTCCGGAGAAGCGGTCCACGAGATGTACGCGCACCTGGGGCTTCGAGCACGCCCCGAACGGGAGCTCGTCGGACCGCTCGATGAAGAGCTCTACCCAGCACGTCTTGGCGACGGGCGGCAGCGCTTGCACGTGAGCTTGTGCTGCGCTCGACAGTGGACACGGATCGGTTGGTAGCGCTCGCAGCGTCCCGAGCGCAAGCAGCAGTTGCCCAGGACCCCACAGAGCCGACGCAGCGGTGTTTCTAGTGCCAAAACAACAGGGTCCGAATGAGCACAGAGTGTGTCGCGGTGGCGAGGTCCGGAGACGGCGATTGGCGGACAGAGAGATCGAGTCACTGTCTCCGTCTTCCTCTTGGTTGCCAACGTTGTTGTCATTGTCCAGTGCTGCTGGTCTTTGTCGGTCGACAGACAAGCGCTCGGATGTTTGTAAGCCGAGAGCGTGGGAGCCCTTGTCGTCGCTTCTCTTGAGCGTCTTTGCCTTCGTCTTCTTCTTCTTCTTCTTGCCGCTGTTGGTCATCTCCTTGCCGGGAGACGTCCCTGAAGTCGTCGTGTCCGTGCGTACGAGCAATGGCGTCTCAGACGCAGCGTTCAGGGCGGTGTTTGCGACTCCATCTTGGTGCAGCGTCTGACTCAGCGAGTGCTTCAACAGCGCCTTCAGTTCACTCGCGGTAGTTGGCGGACCTTCAGCTCCTCCAGCAGCAGCAGCAGCAGCGCTGGACGCATCCTCGACAGTCGCGTCACCATGGACACTCAGCTGATCCGACCCGCGGGTTTTGTTTGCCTTCTGCGCTGCGCTCTTGCCGCTCAACTTGGCGGGTGCGTGTGCCTGCGATCCGCTCTGCTTTGCCATTCCTGTCGTATCGATCAGAGCGAGCGGTGCAAGAAGCCGTGACTCGACTCGTTGCGAGCAGTCAGCCTCTTCGTCTCAATCTTGAAATACTACAGTGGTACGTATGGGTCCGTGTTCGCAATGATGGAGTTTACTGCATTCAAAATCTGGGTTTGCAGCTTCCAACTCACGTTCGCCCAAGCGGCGCCAGTGCGGGACACAGCATTGACCGGGAGCGGCTCGGCGCGTCCAATGCAAAGTCCACCTGCTCGTATTCCGCCGTCAGTACCACAAGCGCAAAGAAGCACGAGACGTCGATCACACTCGGCCGCATCCCGCACCATTTCGTGGACCATCGAGTGGTTCAGCTGCTGCTCCAGGAGGAACCGTTTCGCTTCTTCAGCACGGTGCACGACCGACTCGTGTGGCTCCAAGCTGCAGCACCAGCAGCAGCCATCCACAGGCACATCTTAGACTCCCATTATCACTCATCTCTGGTCAGCAGGCGACTGACGAGTGCAGTGAACGTACTCTAGAGCTGGCGCAAAGCCGGTCTTGGTACACGACGTCGGGACGGTAAAGAGATACCGGTACACGCGCAGCATGAGCTTAATGTCGTGGCGGGACACCTGCGACGGAACCATCAAGCAGCTCGTGAGTCCGTCCGCCTAACCTGCCTACCTCCACGAACCACTCACTGGCCGGATCGGATCAAAGCGGGTGGAGTAGGTGGGTACCTTGGAGCGCCGGAGCCCGACGAGGTTGAGCCCAGCGAGCTTCGCGCGGTTACCAACCACGAGTCCATACGGCAGCACGTCGCCGTCCACTGCGCTCATGCCGCCGACCATCGCGAGGCGGCCGACTGTGATGTGCTGCTTGAGTCCGGCTTGGCCGCCAATGATGGCGCCGTCGCCAATCGTGACGTGGCCAGCGACGCACACGTTGTTCGAGAGGACGACACGTGCCCCGACCGCACAGTCGTGGCCGACGTGGGCGCCACAGAGCAGCCAGCAGCCGTCGCCGATACGCGTCGGACCGGCCGGTGAGTACGACGTACTCCCGTGGATCGTCGCGTGCTCGCGAATCACGCAGTCCCGACCGACCACGAGCGCAGAGGACGTGGACGTGGACCCTGCACTGTGTTTCTTGTCTTGTGGCTCGCCACCGATGCTCGCGAACGGGTGCACGACTGTGTTGCTGCCGATTGCGGTGCAGCCGTCCACGACGACGTGGGCCTTGAGGAACACGCCGTCGCCCAGCTCCACGTCTGTCGCATCCGCCACAAACTCACTTGCAGTCAGTATACGGGTGTGTCTGCATGCACTCGGTCGAAAGCTAGTTAGTCGCACCAGGGCCAACGATGCTGTAGGGACCGACGTGGACGTCGCGTCCGAGTCGCGCGTGCGGATGGACGATCGCAGTCGGGTGGACGAACGTGGCGTCGTCCCCTGCCGCTGCTGCACGCCGCCATTGCTGCTGCGGCTGCAGCGACACGCTCTAATGGCACCCAAGAGCTCAAATCTGTGAGCGCTAGTATCGAATGTGTGAACTGGTAGTAACTATCGCAGTCACCAGCACGAGTCACCGACCGTCACATGGGCCACGAACGACTCGAGTGACGCGCTGGACTGGACAGAAAGCGTGAAAGAAAGAGAGAGACGGGGAGAGAGAGGGGTGAGTTCCAGCGGCTGTAGACCAAGAGAGAGTGTGGATGAAACAACAACGCTCACGGAGGAGCGCGCGTGCGTCTGCGCGGCAGCTGAGACGCGCGACCGCCAGCTTCGGAGGTGCAGCATGCTTGGAGGCCAAAATGGAAATGACTGGGCAGAAAACCAGTTACAATTCGAACGAAATAGATATACGACCATCACACATTATCCTCATCAATTCCGGCTGAATATGCTTAGCAGCAGGCCACTCGTGACCGTGAGGATGCAGAGCAGAACGAGCGCGACTAGCCCCACTGCCGCCTCAGTGCGGCCCCAGCGGCGACACTGAAGCAGCCGCTCAACCGCCCACAGGCGCTGCACGCCGTGGCGCCGGTCTTCGCTCGCCACACCACCGCTCTCGAGCAGCAGTTCCTCTTCGTCGCCGAGCTCGCTCTTCGCGTCGCCCTGTTGACCATGACTCTGTAGCTGCTTCTGGTGCACCAACTTCGCCTCGAGCGCGTCGATCTTTTGCTGTGCTGCTGCCTCACGCGTCTGCAGCTCTACGTAGCCAAGCTTGAGCTGCTGGACAGTGGCGCGTGCGTGCGTTTCAGCCGCTTGAACAGCGTGAAGCTCGCGCTGGAGCCGCTCGCAGTCCTCACACTTGTCGCGCTCGTGGACTGTCCGGAACTGTACGTTCCCACTATCCTCACCATTGCCCTCATGCTCGTTGTCGTCGTCGTCTTCGTCGTCTGTGAGCTCGTTCGGGTCAATGAGCTTCTCGACAAAGAACGACTCGTTCCCGAGCACAGCAAACGCCTCAGCTTCCGGCTCTGTGTCGTCGTCGTCGTCATGGAAGAATGCGCTGTCGCTCGCGTAATCTGATAGCCGAAACGAGTCGCGCAGCTCGAGCGACGACAGCAACCCCGTGAGGCTCGCGCGCGACTCGCTGCCGCGGAGCAGGAGCTCCATCTCTAGCAAGTGGACCTGTCGACGCAGTCGCGCCGACTGCTCCTGTGCCTCACGCAGCTTTACAGCGGTGGCAAACGTCGGTGCGTCATCAGCGGATGTGATGCGGCTGCTGCTGTCAGTGGCAACGACACTCGAACGGTGACGCGGTGGCGCTTTCTCCGCAACCACGTCCACCGCCTCCATCAAGGATGGAATTCTGGCGAACGAACTGAATAACGAATGAAACCCAGAATTTCACAAAAACGAGCAAACACTTTGAACCAGAACCACAAGGGCGGAACGAAAGCTCAGTCTGGAAGTGCCTTGGTATTCGAGGGTGAGGTATATTGCGTTACACGGCTGAACTGCGATATCCATGCCGCCAGCTCCTGCTGCTTAGGCTCCGGCTGGGGTGTGTGTGTTACTCACGACTACTCTACTTGGTGCATTGTACGTAGGAGGTTGGTGCAGTTCCGCTTAACTCGCGACGTGTCAAGCCACGTGCGGTTCGCCATGCTGCGCTGCCCCTCTATCCAGTGCTCGATGTCGGTCTCGAGGTGGGTGGGTGTCTCCAGGAGCTCTTTCCTGGGTGCTTCTGCGTGTGCTGCCGTGACCGCCTAGCGAGGAGTGCGATCAGGACCGCTGTGCTCGCCATGCGGTTGTATGCTCTCGTGTGTGGGGTCCAGCTCAGGATCCGTGCGCGTTTCGCTTCTGTTTGGCACTGCTCGTGTAGCCATCGCCGGTTTGCGCGGCGCGCGGCTGTTGCCCATATGACGTCCCACAGCGTGACTGAGTCCCACAACGTGGAGCGGGGCGCAGCTGGTGTCTGCAGATCTTCGTAGTCCATTGAGCAGACCACGGTACTTTGCAACGCAGGAGGTGGTGCGGGCGTTGCCATACGCCATGCTGGCTACCCAGATGACGGGCGGCGTCGCGTCCACCGAGTCGAAGCGTACGAGGACCGACGCCGCGGCACCCGGTCCGGGGTTCGGGTTCGTGCCTCCATCAAAGAACAGTACATGGTGCCCGGCGAAGGAGGGCGTCGGGGTCGGTGGTTGTGTCAGTCCTGCGATCGCAGTCTCGGTCGTGCCGCTCCTGAGCCGGTGCGTGAGGCGGCGGATCCGATCGTTCATGTGCGCATCTGCGGGTGCGAGCTGAGTGCGCAGCACCCATGTAAAGACGGCTAAGTTGGCGCAAAGCACCTTCCGTGCCGCTGCTGCCCGTAGGGGCTCCGCTTTGCTGTCCGCCCAGGGGTCGTTCAGCGCAAGTTTCGACCTGGAGCGCCAGATGTGTGCCAGCCCCGCCACGTACATGGCCTTCCACGTCGCATTGGCAAGCTTGAACGGGATCGTGACGTACTCTGTCGTCGTTGCGGCTGGGTTGCCCACGTCGCCGCGCCATGTCGAATCGCCATCGCAGAGGGTTGCCCCGGAAGCCGCATGACGAAGGTCGCGAGCGCCGGGTGGGCCGTGAAGAGAACGCCGAGTTCACTCCAGCACGCAGTTAAGTCCGCCCAGATGGCGGCCGCGTGAGGACATTGCCAAAAGGTGTGCAGCAGAGTCGCTCGTTCGGTACGGACGCATGAGCGGTGGGGGCAGTGGGTCGTCGAGTCCCGCTGGTTCCACATGGAGAAGGCACCCGCCTTCAGTCTGTGCAGAAGAACCCGGTCGGTGGCGGTGATGGTGGGCATGGTTCCAACAGCCTTCCAGGTGAGCGCCCTCAGTCCGGAGGCGATCGCTGCGCTGTCGTCGTCGCCGTGCAGCCCGAACGCTGCCGCCGCTTTGCTGTCTCTTGCCAGAAGTCCCGTAGCTCGACGTGTGGAGGTGCAGACAGCCCGGATGTGGCGCCGTCCCCAGTCCCGTGAGGCCATGGAGCCCCAGATGCTGATGATCCGTGTAAGCTGTGGGTGAGGGTGAAAACGGGTCCCAGGCTGGGAGAGGTCGGAGGACGCGGCTCGTTCGACGTCTTCGCTGCGTTCGACATGCCGTGTAGCCACTCGCATCGTAGTGTCGTCCGTCGTCATCACGCCTGAAGGTTGGATGTGCCAGTCATGGTTGTCTTTCAGCCTCCGCACTCACCGGCCGCAGGCGAGAGTCAGTCCGTGGCCGACACAGGAGCTCGGGGTAGTTGAGGAGCAGGAGGCTGCATAGCCGTTTGAACACGCGGCGGGCCGGAGCCGTTATGGCTGCGGTGGTCTGTACTGCAGTGATCTGGAGGTGCCCGGGGCCCCTCCACTCCCAGCGGGCCACTTCCGCCAGTGTTGCTGCTGCTCAGGTTCCTGCACTTCGCGGAGGCCGAACCGGTGTCCCGTCGTCGAGCAGTAGCCAGTCGTAGCTGTCCATCGCGCAGAGTGCGAGCCATTGTCCACTGAAGTCGCCTCGCAGCGCTTTTCTGTGGCGAAGAAGCGTGGCGAGACGTTCGCGTCCTCCTGCGTCGAGAGCGACAGTGTACACCCCCGAGGTGCTGACCTCCGTCTCCACTGCGTCAAGGACGTGTCCAAGAGCTGCTCGGACAGCACGTACTCCGCCATCATCAGCTTCGGCACCTGACACTGGCACTGAGCGTGGGCGTTGGTGCGGTGAGCGATGGTGCCCGTGGCCGGCCCCTTCGATGCCGGGTCCGCGATACGCCATTGCGGCTACGACCTGACGACCCGTCGTCCAAAGTGAGTCGGCAAGCCGCGCTGGTTGGGTCGCGAGGTCCCAGGGTGTGATGTACGGTGTCCCGTGCCCGTGGAGCCTGGTGAGGGCGTCGCCCATCTGCCTCTCGAGTCTGGTCGCGTTGGTGGCCCACCGTGCTACTTTCGTAGTGCTGAGCACCAGGAGCTCCGCCAGGATGTCTGGGCACCCGATGCCGCCGTCGGCAGGAGCCAGTTCGGCGTGCTCTTCGCCGATCCATGCCCGTTGGCGTTTGGCCAGGGTCGCCCCCAGGCAAAGCGTTTGATGAACGCCTGAAGCTTGGCGACCGTCGCTGGGCGCGGCCAAGAGTGTCGGGCGACGTACAGGATCTTGGGCAAAGCGATCGCGCGAGCCAGTTCCGCTCGCTGCAGGCAGACATGGGTCTTGCTGGCTGCCAGAAGGAGACGTACCCGAAGGGCGTCGAGGCAGAGCGCTCACTCCTCCTCTTCCGTGTCGCTCGTGCCGATGCGGACACCGAGGTACCTGCACGTCGTCCCTGGCTCGAGGATCGGGACCCCTGCAACAACGCCCGGCGCCTCCGCTCGCTCAGCGACCGCCCGCTTGGGTATGAGCCCGTAGTCTGGGGCCCTGATCGGGCCGGACGTTGCGACCCGCTCTATCGTCGTCGGTGATCTGCCCAACGGAATGGCGATCGACTTGCTGGCGTTGGTCAGTAGACCAGACGCGTCGCTGAACTGCCCAGCTCACGCATCGCCGCTTCCGCACTGGCGCAATCTGCGACATACAGCGCGGTGTCGTCCGCGTAACCGCACACCAGCAACTCCCGATCAGCGTCGCCAGTCTTGACGACCACGCCACGTACACTCCCGCACCGGGCGACGCGCTCGAACAAAGCGTCGAGAGCCACGATGAAGAGCATCGGGGCCAAAGGGCACCCCTGGCGGATGCCTTCTGTGACCCTGACCGTGCGGGACTCATACCCGTTCATGAGGAACCGAGCAGTGGTACCCTCATGGAGACGGCGTACCGCGCCGACAAAACGAGCCGGAAGGCCAGCACGCGTGAGAGCTGCCGGCATGAATTCCCGCGACAGGGAATCATATTCTTTCGCAAAGTCGAGGAGGAGCGCGTAGCTCCCGTCCCGATGTGCGCCAGCCGCCCTGTCCAGCCCTCGTTCTTGGAGCTGGGCAGCCCGCAGCGCATCGATCGTGGTATGGATGGTGCGGCTCGGCACAAAGCCACCCTGTGTCTCCGCCACGATGCCCGCAACACGACCTCGCAGCCGGTTCGCAAGCGCTCAAGTGAAGATCTTGTAGTCAGCGATCAAGAGAGCGATGGGGCGATAGTCCAGTGCCTCCCTTGCCGCATTCGTTTTCTTCAGGCAGGCGATTGAGGCCATCGTGAAAGAGCGCGGCACGACGCTCCCCTCCCACCATAGGTTGAAGAGAACCGTGAGCACCGGGGTGAGTTGCGCGTCGTGGTCCCGAAACCAGTCGTTCCCGAGCTGGCCTGGGCCGACCGCCTTTCCTCGTTTGCAGCCTCTGACCGCCCGTGCGACTTCCTCCTCAGTGAAGCTGTCCGCCAGCGCCTCCATGTCGTCCGCGATACCCGCACGTGCAGGAGCGCCTGCCAGGTATGCCGATGCCACCACGCGCTCCTCTCGTTCCTGCCGCGGCGCACTCATGACCGTGCTCCATCCTGCAGCCATCGCATTCGCGAGCTGTGTCGGCGTCGACGACCCAACCCGTACGTCTCCCACCGCGTATACAGTATTGTCGCCGTACTTATTCGCGACGCACCGGTAGAAAGCACGGGCGGACAGTGCCGGCCGTTGAGCCAGCTGATACCTCTTCCTCAGCATGGCTGTGCGTTGCTTGCCAGTCTGCTTTGCTCTCCGCTCTCCGCGTCCGCAGCCCCGCTGCGGTATTCGCTCGGCTGTCTCTCTCCATCTCTGCTGTCAGTTCCTCCCTGTTGACCAGGGCGACAGCTAGTCCGGTCTCGACGTCGTGAGGGCTCGCCGCTGTTCCCAGGTCCGCACAGCGCTGTCTTTCGTGCAGCCTGCGGAGGCGTTGCCTGTAGCCATTTCGCATCTTTATCGCGCACTCAAGCCGTGCCGCTTTGTAGCCGTCGACGAGTTCGGCCTTCGCGTCGTCCCACCAGCGAGCGAGTCGCCGAGCCCGTTCCCCTGCCTGCTCCGCGTCGCCTGCGTTCGACCCCGTCGCCTCTGCGGCGACTTCGGACTGTACCGCCGACAGGAAGCGCTGCGTCACCTCATTCGCGACGGCTTGAGCGTAATCGGGTACCGGATACGCCGCCGTTCTGGTTCGCACTCGGACCGCACCCTGCGAGGGCATCACATGCACTGTCGCAGCGTCGTGATCACTCGGCTCACTGGGGATGCGTCGCCCCACGGTCTTCACCCAGCCGTCCGCTGCCGTCGACACGTACCACCTGTCCAGGTGGCTCGTCGCCGGCCGCCCGTCGGGCAATGTGTAGCGGTACGTGTGATGCGCCGCTGCGAAACCCACTGGGTCTCCACCGTCCAACACCTCAGTCACCTCCCGCGCGAGCACGTCGACCAGCCCGACCTCTGTAAGCAGATGGACTAGCGCCAGCGAGTGGTGGCCTGCGGCGGTCGCGCCGTTCGGGCGGTCTGCCCCGGAGTGCGCCGAGCTGTTGAAGTCGCCGCTGAGAAAGATCACTCCGTCGTAGCCTGTCAGGAGTCGCTCGAGACGCGCAAAGAGGTCCTCCCTGTCCGCCGGCGTGGTGGGAGCGTACACGGTCACAGTAGCACGACGTCGCCAAGAATGGAGGTTTCGACCGCCATCCAGTGCTCGCTCCACTCATCCCTGAGAAACGGCACAAGCGCTGCGGCTGTCGAGTGGGGGTTCCGCAATATCGCGGCGCCACCGCGTCTTGCAACGCTGGGGCTCCAGACCGAGCCTGCGTCAGGAAGCTGCACCGCCACATAACCTCAGCCACGGGCGTGCATGTCGATGAGCTTCTTGACGTCGTCGCCCTCAGCGTGGGTCTCTTGTAAGAACGTGAGAGCATACTATCGCCCCTCGTCACGCTGCCGGAAGTGGGCGAGCCATGCGCGGACAGTATCCTCCCGTTTCCGGAGCCCGCCTACGTTCTGCGTGGCCATCCCAAGCGCCACCTCAGCTCTACCGACCACGCATCGTCGGGTCACCTTCTGCTTGGCGGCTGCCTTGGTGCGTCTTTTGGCCGCCTTCGCCCACTGCCGTTCTCCCCTCATCTCTTCCTCGACCGCAGCGATTCGTTCCGGACTTGTCATGGGCTTGAAGAAGTCGTGGAGCACGGATTGCTTCCCAGCGAGCCCGGGTGCCGGGGTCCCTGTAACCGCCGCCGGTCTGCCTGACATATTCGTCGTTGTTGCGTCACTGGCAGCTGCGACCGTCGCGTCGCGCCTCGGTACCTCTCCCCCTCCGCGACTGCTGCCGCGTCCAGGATCGGGTGTGTCTTGACCACGATCCTGGGGCGCCTCCGGGGTGCCCTCAGCGACGGTCTGCCCCGCTGGAGTCCACTTGGGACCCCTTCGTGAACCAGAGCACCAGGCGTGCTGCATCCTGCTCTGCGTCCAGTGCCTCCGTCCAGCCTGTTGCAGACAAGTCGTTCGACGCGGCAATGCAGGCGATGCCGTCTCTCATGCGCTCCGCTGTCCGCCACAATGTCACGACCGATGTGAGCGAGACCAGCTCGCGCAGGTCACTGGTCTCGACCGGCGATGGTGCGCTGAGCGAGAGCGGTCGCCAACTCCAAAGGATATACGGGGCAGCATGGAGTAGTTTCCAAGCTTGTACTGAGATGTCAGCCGGTCTGTGTCCCGGCCAGAGCGTGTCTCCATGCGGGTCTAGGTGTTGCAGACGTCGCCATCTGTCGGCGCTGTTGAGGAGGGACCAGCGGACACCGAGATCGGGCGTGCCAGCCAGCACCGCCAGCCACTCCGGGCACGCTGCCCGCACCCGTGCTGGCCGCCCAGGGTCTGCAGCCAGGGCCTCGTGGTACTGGCACTGCGTCATCACTGACCACATCTCCCCCCAGTGTTCGAGGGTAGCGAGTCCGATGCTTTGTGCCGTCAGGGCCGCGTACGGCATGCGGTAAAAGACCGCTCGGATGAAGCAAGCGTCGTCCACATTGTGAACTTCGAGCCGTCTCAGTCCGTCGACGGTCGTGGCCGCGATTTTGACGTCTTGCCGCGCCGCCTCCGACCTGAACGCCCTGACCGTCGCATCATTGATTGCCATGAGTGCGCGCCTCTTGACGCGATCGCCGACGGTGCAGTCTGGACTCTCTGCAGCGACCCGCAGGAGATGGAGTATGACTTGGTCATCTTCTGTGACTCGTCCGCCCCATTTGCCCACGACAGACGACTCTTGAGACGCCGTCGCGTCAGCCGGCCCGCCATCCGGCTCTCCCATTGCGGCGCTGCGACCGCCCGCTGCTGTCGTGCGCTTTGCTCCTTTTGGCCGAAAGGGCTGCTCCGACGGCGATGGTGGCGTCTCAAACTCATACGCCTCATCAGCGTTGGTGGTCGCGAACCCAAGTCGTTTCTGAACGGCGTGGAGCCGCGTGCGTATGGTGTCCGTTTCGTCCTCGCCATCGGGTTCGTCCTCACCGGCGTCATCGTCGCGCTCGTTCGCATCCTTGCACAGTTTGTGCAGCGACTCGGGAAAACGGACTGCTTGGAAGTGTCCATGCCCTTCGCCGTGCCGGAGCAGTAGGATGGCCGGCACCACCCGGTTCGCCGTGCACTCTGTGACGAAGTTCGTCATGCCGTCCATAGGTATGAGCCGTTCGCTCCCTATTTCGGCAGACGTGCCGTCCTCGCGTAGGAGTTCAGTGTACGTGTGGGAGCGGGCCATGACGTCACAATTGGGCATGACGTCGACCACGTAGAGCGGCTCGCGTAGATACGCCGCGGCCGCCTGGAGTTCCGCGGCTCTCCCCCGTTGGGTCAGCGGTGCGTGGCTCTCGACCAAGACCTTCGCAGCCGCCTCATAATGTTGTGGAGTCGCGCGCTGATCGCCACCGCGTCCGTGCTGTCCTCCCATCCCTCGGCGGGGTACAACTGCTCAAGCCGTGCGCGTAGGGTGTGAAGTCGCAGTGAGCTGGCCGATGCTCTGCCGTGACCATGGCCTGGGCCACTAGAAGGATGTGGGTCTTGTAGCGTTGCACCGTCCTTGCGATTTTGGGCGTGTAAGGCATCATGTGCTTGTACTCGCAGACACCCGTCGTCGCCACATAGAATGCCGCGTAGAGGCAGTTCCCGTTGCCGGTAACGTCAACGATGTGTGCGCCAATCGTCGCGAGCCAGTTGTGGAGCCGGACTGGCCCCCAGCTGCCGGCTTGTGGCCAACATACACCGCGTCCGACGATGCCGCCGAAGCCGGCGCAGACGATGCGGGCTCATCGGCGTCGGCGTCACCCGTTGGTCCGGAGTTGTCAACGTCGCTCGCTGTTGCCCCAACAAAGGCATCCATAGAGGATTGTCGGAGCTGGGGGGTTTTAAGCGACGGTGCCGCCACTGGGCTCTCGGTGGGGTCCGGCGCCGCGGTAGTGTGCGCTGCCTTTCGACGGCGCGACTCGAGCAGGGGGCACGTGCTCGTCGAGCATCCGGGCCCGTTGCCTATTCGCTTCTGCGTACGCGACGCGGCTGGCTCGCACTTCTGCGTCCAGCATCGCGACGTCGAGTACCTCCTCCCCCTGTCCGCCGCCCGTTCCCTGTGCGTCGTCCGCTGGCTGAGCCGCTGGACTGTAGCCGTCCCAGCCGGCTGTCGCCGCCTGAAGGTCGAAGCTGGCCAGCAGGTCGTGTGGTAGCGGGACTGGGTTGGCCTTCAGCGGGGGCGTGACTGGGTCGCCTTGCCGTTGCTCGCCCCGCCGGATCTGTTCTCCGAGGCCGTCTCGGATTCTGCGTCATCTGCAAGACATGTCCCCTGCTGAGTCATCGCTGTCGACATCGTGACCCGCTGCGGCTCGTCCCTCACCTCGTTTGCCAGCCGCTCTGCTCTGGGCATTGGTTTCGACCGTGTCAGCAGAGACTCCGGATCCGGAGATGTTGGTGTTGGGGCCGCCCGCGTTGTCTCGGCGGCACTGTCTTGAGGAGTTGCCACGCGGCCAGGTGCTCCTCTACGTCCTCGCGGATCTGCGTGAGGCCAAGGTCCGATGTGGCCGCCGCGTGAGCAGCCACGTCGCCTGCACCGGCGACTGCAACGGCCGGGGCGTCTGCGTTGGCCGCAGATACGGCTGCCGCGGTGGCGCCTCCGCACCCGGCCGCGGTGTTCAAAGTACCGTCGACTGGACGCTCCTGGTTCGCTGGCTTGACCGCCAGTTTTGACAAACGTCGCCGAGCTGCTCTTTGGGTTCGGCGCGCCGCCATGAGAACCGCCGCCTCAGCTGTTGCTGCAGCGTCAGCCTTGAGCTTTTGGCACCGCAGGTCTTCCAGCTCTTGCGCTGTTGGGATCCCGACTGCCGCCGCCGCTGGCGTACCCAACGCGCCAGTCGTCTGGCTGTCTGCGCTCGTCCGGTACTTAGGATCGGCCGCCTTCAAAGCCGCCTCATGCGCTTGTGCGGCGGCCGCTTTCAGCGTCGCGTTCGCCAGCTCAGCCGCGCGCTGCGCTTCCAGAAGCTTGTCAGCGGCTGCATAGAAGTGCCTTGGTGGTCTGCCGATTGAGGCGTTTCTGGTGCCAGTTGGGTCCTCTGCTGCTTGCTTCTCCAACCGGCTGCAAGAGTTGCAATACGAGGCGGAGCGACCATCGAAGGATTCCTCGGTACAGAAGCCGATATTTCGCGCATCAGCCAGCTTGTTCAGGCAAGAAAGAGGTCCGAATGAATCGCTCGCGAGAGCCGATCCGAGCGTGCGCGTGAGCTGTGAGAAAAGAGAACCGTGGTGAGTTGAAGCGGCTGTGACGCCCATCTCGTCAACACCCTCTCTCGCAATATCCGTCATCGTTGCTTGAGCGTTGGAACCAGCCTGTTAGCCAACTTCATGCGATCCGAATTACACACAAGGACGGAAAAAGTCGGCAGGTCTGAAATGCAAAATCGATAGTCAAGCACGAGGACGTGAAAACTCGGCAAAGGATTTGATTGGTCAAAGGTTAACGTCGTCGAGTTGTTTGGTCAAAAAAGAGACAGGCAAATTTGATTTTGAGCTTCAATGTGTCAAATTTGTCATACAAATGTCAAAAGGACAGTAAATGCACATTCTCAATATCACGAAAGCGAAGGTGAACAAAATGAGGGAGACAACTGTGAAATGGCTTTCACTTCTTGACTTTGGGTCAAACCAGGCATGCCGCCCTCAGCATACACGCTTAAGACTGGTGTGATTGCTCTACAAACTTCTGGCCGACCAGAAATCTGTTGCTCTTGTGTGTCTTCGAAAATTCACATTTCATAGGTAAGATTTGCACAACTGATTTTTGATTGGTCAAGTAAATGCCAAACTTTTTTATCTCACTATCTGCTTAGATCAGTGTCACTTGGACCTGCCCAGTTTTTTTGTCCGCCGACTTTTTCCGTCCTTGTGTGTACTACCTCCGTCCCAAAAGTAAATGCCACTTGTCCAATAAAAACGTAAAAATTGAAATAAAATGGTGATTTTTTGCCAATAAGTCGGTTAATTGCCTCGAACAACCACACAAAATCAACCAGTTAACAACCAAAAAAAATTCTACTTGTGGGTACCCTTGGTTCTCAAAGACCACATGAGGAAGACAAGAAACTTTGTCCGCAAAAAATGTGAATAAAATGTACATTTCAATTTGGCCATTTACTTCTGGGACGGAGGTAGTACAACAGTAACTCGAAGGGAGGCAACGTGGATCTGGACTGTGTTGAGGTCGTCTTGAAAATGGTCGATTTGCACTTGTCTGAAGCACACGAATCCCCGCACACTTGGCAAGCGAAGCCCGAATCGGCGTTGTTACACAGTACCAGTGGCGAACGCGTGGGCCGTCGTCGTTATCTACATGAACACTGTGACAACCAAGCTCTGGCTGCTTGACTTCAGGTTTGTAAGGTTACTGGCCAAAGCACCCCTTGGACGAAGTCGGCGAGAAGCCGACTTCCGGTAAAAATGCGGAAAGTACTGTACTGCGGAAAGTTACTTTCAGTAGTACAGGACTTCTTGGCACTCGAACATAATTGACGTGACAAACCACACAACAACCACCGGAGTGTCTACCGCACCCATATTATCTTCCAGAAAAAAGACATATTGTGCATAAAACGGAACACGAGGGTGCTGAGCACACTTGTATAATTGAAATCTTTCCAGAAAAGAAAAGAATTGTACTGTCGCCGTCATTGCTACGTACGATGTGTCTCTCGTCTAAGTACGACGAACGCGTGGCTGAGATTACCTCCCTCATTTGAGAATTCGACAATAAGCAACCAGACAACACAACCAATGTTCGATGTTTGTGTTTTGTGTGTCTGTGCAGTCGCCAAGACCTCACTTTGACGAATGTGCTTGTTCCAGATGACCGGACGGTCGAAAGAGACGCAGAAGAAGCCGAGAGCGGAGTCGACCAGGACAGTCCGCGTTGGAATGATCGGTAGTACGTTTGCGGTGTTTTTGCGATTGTGTGCGTGTCTGTCGGATTGAAAGCAAGCGCAAGCGCGTTTGGGCGTATCTAATTGTCTTGTGATGTGTCTGCTCGCCTCAGGCCTTCAAACGCGCACGCTCACCGAATTTCGGCAGATCGTGATCGACGACTTCGGCTCTGGAAGCGCCGAGAGCATTGGCGACGCGGGTGAAGGAAGCGGGGGAAGCGACGCTGAGCGTGAGCAATTGCGAAAGCACCTCGTGCCGTATCCGCAGGAGCCAATCGGTGCGAGTACTGTAAAAATTGCTTTTTTAATGTCCAAACGCTGGTCTGACGTCGTCAAGCGATTGTACAGTGAAAAAACCCGCAAGAGTGCCGCAGTGGTGATTGGCGGACGCGTGAAGTGATCGCGAACAAGATCGGCCAGGAGGAGGCGTCGACCCCTCTTTTTTCGCCTCTTTTCTTCGACACGTGGAGCGAGTTCGAAGAGGCGTGGGCTGCGTTCTGCGACGCGCATTACCTCTGCTTTCGCGTTCGCGGATCGTCGAAGACAGCAGTGTGGAACGAGGATAGCAGTAAGCGAGCGTACGTGAAGGTCGAAAAGTTGGCGTGCATAACGATAGCGAGTAATGAAGTTGTAGACCACACACTTTGGTTGATATGTAGGCGCGGGCGTCCTCGCATTCCGTCCAACTTTGAGTACGCTCAGAAAATGTATCGCTGCAGGCGCGGTGCGCTCCAAGCGACGCGTGGCAAAGGCGAGAGGAAGCTGAACGCTGTCCCCTTTTTGAACTGCAAAGCACGAATGACTGTCGAAGTCGTTCCTGTCCTTATCGATCGACGTATCGTTTGGAAGGTGCATGTGTACAATCAGGTATGTGCACAGTAGATGTTGGATTGTGACGCTGGACGTGTGCACTCGAGTCTAACAAATTTGTGTATTGCAGTACCACACGCATGCGCACGGACTGTGGAGAGAGGTGATGGCGACGTACATTACCAGTGCCTCCTTCACCGACGAGCGCGTGCTGTCAAAGCTCGACGCCATGGTGGATGTTGATGCGCCGACTCGCCGCATCGTCACCGTACTGAGCCGTGAGATCGGTACGTATCTGTCGCGCAATGATTGCCTATGAAAGAGCTTCACTTACGCACGTTTTGACTCGCTCTTGTACAGGAAAGCCAATGTCTACAAAACAAGTCAAGATTCTCATCGTTGGTCGCCTAGGCAAGTCGAGCAGTGAAGAGAGGCTGCGCACGATGCTCGACTGGTTCGTGACGTACGACGGCAATGTCTGTGCTGTAGTCGAAGACCAGCTCAAGCAGACGTGTGCGTTGGTGACGCAAACGGCTGCGCAACGAGAGCTGTTCGCGGAGTTTGGAGAATGCCTTCTCATGTACTTCACGCACAACACGAATAACCTGGGCTACTACAACTGCGGCGTGTTCTGTGGCGCGCAGACGAGTTGGATCCTGCAGAACTACGACAAGCTACGCAACCAGTTCTGGACGCTGTCGACACTCTCCAAGCAACAACTCTACCGACTTCGCCTG